>JAQOOF010000295.1:0-37609 GCA_029931835.1 Etheostoma nigrum
CTATAAATGTATGTATATAGTTATATCAAGTATGTGTGTGATTGATTTGAATGTGTTTTAGTATTTGAGAAGTTTTGTATTTAGCACTTTTTTGGCTTTTTTCTTTGCACTTTTCAAAAGGAAATACAAAAAACGCACAGACATTTCTGTAGAAATGACTTCATAATATATTCATTTTCTGAGTGTTTTTCTTCTGAATTTTTTTCTGTATTAAGTTGAGGCATGTGGCTGTGGTACAAGTTTTGTGTGTAGCCCATCTGAAATGCTTACAGTAGGGTTTTCAAATCATTTTACAGATGCTTTACTTGGACGGAAATAGAAATTCTCCATTCTAACTTCTGTAGCTCTGTGTCAGTAAGGTCTAGAATCACGCTGACACTGACACAAAAAGAGAGTGTTAACTTCCCAATGACCTCAGGCACATCCCAGAGAACCAAAGTATATGGGAGCTGTATTTTTTTTCTTTTTGGTAAAACATTTAGACGAGAAAAGCATGTATTTTCAAGTGTCTCTAAGTACACTAAATACACTTCAAGTTGAGTTTTTCTACAATTTAATTACAATTAAAATATATTTAGTACAAAATTAGTTGTTCCAAAATAGCATGCTTCAAGTTAATTAATCATGAACACACTTGAAGTATGATGATGATTAGTGTGGCTTCAAGTACACAAAAGTATGCTATATTTTAGTACACTTGGCACATTTATTTTTCAGCTGGTGCAGTCCATGTGGATTGTATTTTCTTGTTCCATCTGAGGAGTCGGGCCTTTCTGGCAATGTCAGCGTTTCTCTTGGTCAAGTGTTCATTCAAGTGCACATCTGTGCCCTTCAGCCGTCTTCCTTGTTTCAGCAGTTCGGTCTTATATTTCCTGTTGGTAAAACGAATGATTGAGGCTGGTTTATCCGTCTTGTTTCTTCGGGGGAGAGTGTGACAAGCCCCTATCCAACTCTATCCCCCTTGAGTGGAGGAATGCTGTCACCTGTTGCTCCACCGATGTAGCATCCTGCTCGCTCATCTCCCCACCGCTCAGCGTTGTTGCCGCCTGGTGACTATTGTTAACTTAATGGAATGGAGGACCCAAATGCAGAGACGAGGAAGGTAGGCAAAAAGGGGGTAATGAAAATTTAGAAACAAAAGGTGTCCAAAAACAGGGATCCAAAAAGCAAGAAATAAACAACTAAAGGAGAACCCAAAGTCCACAGTCCCAAAACTAACAAAATCCAAAAATTCCAAAAAGGGAACAGGAAAAACCAAACTGTTTCTCCGGATCTACCAACACATGATCAATATTGCACAAGATGTAATACTGCTAATGTACCAGCCGATAGCGACATATAAAGCTATAATAAGGAAACAACAACGCTATCAACACATTGCTATGTTTTTAAGGAATAATGTATATCTCAACAACAAATCTATTAGAGAATGAGACCTTGTTAGTGCCAGACACTCCAAAGGTTGTATCTACATAAATCTCTTTTTATTTTAGACCCAGTTCTTCTTTTCTGTCCATGGTGTGAGCCCCCTAAACGGTTATTTTACCTCTTTGGGCAGTAGGTGGGTCTACACCTATGCACATGGACACACACACACACACACACACACACACAACACACACACACACACACACATTATCTTTCTCTCTCTCTCTCTCTCTCTCTCTCTCTCTCTCTCTCTCTCTCTCTCTCTCTCTCTCTGAGTGGACTGGCTACTGGAACTGGAAATTTCCGTTTTTCAACTGTGAATAACATTACTTCTATATATTTGGAAATGGCATTTTTTACAAATGCTTGTGCTATAAACTAAACTTATTGACCCTAGTTCCTGATAGAGCAGACAGCTTTGACCTCTGTGTGATTCCTACCTCATGTCTGCAAGCTGCTGATTTTTCTTTGAAGTCCAATTAGTGAAGTGTCTGATTATGTCTCAATCAAACACATCCATTGTCCTGCAATCAATGCCCTGATTGCAGGACAATGAGAGAAAGCAGATGTGCTTGGTAGTTTTTAATAATGGCGTAGTATTCATCAGAGGATATTCAGACGTGGAAGTTGCCAAACCCTGCAATTCCTTCACATCGCAATCTCATGCTGATCACAACTGCAACAAACAGTACAAAAAGAGGAAATAAGCAAGATCAAGAGGTTTGTCAGTGAACTGTCTGACCCAACAAAATATTCAAATGCCCTGTGTGAGTTCTACAACCAAGTCTTTGTTTGTGCAACTGACTCACATATAGATGCAAAAAATATTAAAAATATAATAATACAGTAAACTGAGGTCAATAAAGAAGAAATGCAAGGGGAGAATATCTTTGCAGACACCTGATTCCTCCACTCCATGTTCATTCTCCTCCTTCCGCCTTGAAAATCATTTTTCAAAAATGTAACTTGACAATTACCTGTATATGAGCAGTCACAGTCTATCACTCATATACTGTTTATATTCAGGACTTTAACTAACTCAGCTGCTGTCTTAATGGCGTCATTAAGGCCATTAGTAGGTCCAGTCAATGTTTCTAAAACTGAAGCTCTGAAAACAGAACATGCACTTTCGTTTGATATAGGTGATGATG
Source organism: Etheostoma nigrum (assembly GCA_029931835.1). Classification (NCBI taxonomy): domain Eukaryota; kingdom Metazoa; phylum Chordata; class Actinopteri; order Perciformes; family Percidae; genus Etheostoma; species Etheostoma nigrum. The sequence continues at coordinate 2,580 of JAQOOF010000295.1, forward strand.
TGGGGTTTCCATCTAAAAATAAGGCATTTCTTGGTTCAGGGATCTTCAACATGGGGTCAAGGACCCCGATGGGTTCCTTAGAGTGAGTGCAGGGGGGTTGCCAAATTATGTATAAAAAATATATAAATAGTTCTCATTTCACAAATTAAAATACTGTAAGTCTCAAAATATACATTAATATGTATGGAAAAACAAGTCTTTCTGCCTGTGACAGTGGCTGGATAGCATGGAGAATTTCTTCCCTGGTTGAGTAGTGAAGTACATTGAAAATCAGCGTACAAGTAGTGGTGTTGTTCCTTACTGGGTGGCCACTGAAAACTCAGTGGGTTCTCATAATGTTGATTTGAACATCAGCCAGGTCAGGGAGCTATTTAGGGAGGAAACGCGTGAGATATTGAACAGCGTTAGAGCCTTCCAAGCCCTCCTTCAGCCAGACAATGCGAATATTGCATCTTCGGTTTCTATCCTCCAAGTCTGCTAACTTTGTCTCCATCTCCTGTAGAACATGGCCATACTTGAGTTGCTTTCCACGGTAGTTTTGGGTTCACGTAAGATCTGATAGAGCCAAGACTTCCAGTCAGAGATGTTAGCTGAGCATGAATAGCAGCTAGCCTCACCACGTTGTCATCTCCCACCTGTTGAATCTGAGCAAAGCGCGGCTCCAAGAAGTCCTTCTGCTTCTCCAGCAGAGCCTCTGCAATGGCGTAAATGTTGCTGCGCTGTGGCCTGCTCCAGCCTGCAATTCCACTTAAAGCAATTCTTAAGAGCACACAGTGGTAAAATAAGTCTAATAACCAAAGTTGGAACCATAAAACACTACTATTCGGCAATATAATGATCTCTAAACTGCCATCTTCGTCCAGCTGATCGGCTTTTCATACTAGCTACCGTAGTCATGCTGTTACCACTAAAATGCTTCCCAATGAAATACATTAGATTAAAATTCGTGCTCACCACCACAAAAAAACAACAACAGTGTCAATAGATTAAATAACGTGACCATTTTACGAACTACTGTGTAACTGGGTTGGGGGTCGCTACTCTGTCAGCTTAGGGGTCCTTGGCCTAAAAGACTTTAAAGACCCCTGTCTTAGTTGCAGTCAAGTCACCATGATCTTTTCATATCCTGAGTTAGGTAGCTAATAAACATGCAATTAAATTTCTCTTTTATAGTGGTGGAATGTAACTAAGTACATTTACTGAAGTATTTCAGTACAAATTTAAGGGAGTGCTGGCCACTCCAAGGTACTACATCCAATAACTTGGAAACTGGATGATTCTTCAAAACCCCAAACTACATACATACCAAATACCACATAAAACACAACACTCTATACTTGCCAGTGCATCTAAATGTTTTTCCCTGTGGACCATGGATGAGCTCGGCCAGCCCCGATTGTTTTGTCGAAACCCTCAAAGACAATAAGTCTAGACTGCTGGGGGACTTCCTTTTGTCACACTGAGCTCATTGAGTCATTATGTTTTCTCGCCTTGCATATTTTCTTGGATTAGGATGGCACCTAAATCATGGTTGCAGCTGCCGCCATGGTCTTGCTCAATGCCCTGCTACTATTATTTCTACTCATAATTCTATTATCTTTCTGGTTACTGTAATTGCCACTGTTCATGATACCAACTCCTATAATTATTGTGTGTGTGTCTCTGTGACCCAACCGGCAGCGGCAGATCGCCGTCCACCAAGAGTCAGGTTCTGCCCTAGGTTTCTGCCTAAAAGGAAGTTTTTCCTTGCCACTGTTGCACTAAATGCTCGCTTAGAAGAAAAAGAATGGTTTATTTGTCATTGCTTTACGGACAATGAAAAGCAGTTTAGCAGCTCCACATTGATGGCATAACACATTTGAAACACCAACAGTCATACCAGGATAAAATAAATAAATAGACTGAAGTTCAAAAAAGTGGCATAAGGGATTAGGGTAGATGAAAGTGCATTCAGAGCTAACTGACAGCCAAACAGAACAGTCCCAGGTGTAATAGCAGTTCCTTTTCAGTGGCCATTTGAGGTTACGGACAGCTTTTGGATAGAAGCAGTTTTTTAACCTGTTTGATTTGGGCTTGCAGGATCTGACTCTCCTACCAGAGGGCAGTGGAGAGAAAGAGAGCGGCCAGGGTGTGTAACGTCCTTGAAAATAAAACTGGCTTTCTTCTGCAGTCCACCATTGTAGATGTCTGTGAGTGAAGACAATGGTGCTCCAATGACGTGCTCAGCAGCCCTAACCACCCACTGCAGTTCCTTACTATTCTTTTCTGTGCAGCTGGAAAACCACACAGTGCAGCAATAGGTCAGTATGTTCTCTATCACTGACCAGTAAAAGTTGGTAAGAGTGGAGAGGCAGGTGAGCGAGTTTTAGCTTCCTTCCCATTGCTTTGTAAATTATAGAGTGTAGTCTAGACCTACTATATCTACAAAGTATCTTGAGATAACTCTTGTTATGATTTGATACTGTAAATAAAATTGAATTGAACTGACACTTAGAGAAGGATGCTGTCTCTAACGAATGATTCCTTTCCTGGGCAACTATCATGTTTTTCCCAAATAATGGACAGAATTGTTAGGGATTTTATTATCAAATGGCTTGAAAAATAGGTCCCATAGCTGCCGTAAATACTGTAGAGCATGCCCCCAGACACCCCCCTAGAGTTGGGCTGAGCCCCGAATGTTTGCAATGTCTGGCTTCGGCCCTGGATAAGCTTAGTAAATTCCATCGCAACCTGCATGTTACGTTATGAGACATCTTGTGAACAAAAGTTGACTTTATGCCTGTGGATACAGGAGTTTAATAAAATAGGGTTAATCCTGTGCATGAATGTGCTCAGTGTCATCAAGATGGCTAAATAAATAACAAAAAGAAAAGAAAAATAGAAACAAATTTTACAAAAATTCATAAGGAAATCAAATTATATAAACAATACTTGCACGCTAAATTCACCATCATACAAAAACATGTCTACAATACTCACACACATGGCAGCACATTAAAATTCAACAAATGATAAAAAACAAATCTAACATCTAATCAAAAGTGAAGATGTCATATAACATAAAAGATATGAAAAGGCAACTTGAAAAATCTAAAGACTCTAGGAAGATAAGATAAGAGAGTATTAAGAGTATTTTTTATTAAGAAACATGTTGACTCAGCCAATCTTAATTCCTCAAGAAAGTCATTCCAGAATCATGCGGCTCTGACTGTAAACACTGTGCAACACTGTATAATGTAGATAATAACAACTTAACTCTGTTCCCCCCACATATGGGCATACTGACCACCGCTATATTTCTAAAAATGAAATGAGCATCAGCGTCAGTTGTGGAAGGCCCAGTAGTCAAGACACTGCTAACGGCTATTGGCCAATAACACGGTCGCATCAGCTGATCTGCATCAGCGCATCAGCCGGTCAACTCCCCTCGCTGCTAAATTGCTTGCTGCTGCATTGATGTAACCCATGTTCTCCCCAGCTCATCCTTGCTTCTGAGTCATTGTGGCTGCTCTGTTCATATGGGGGAATAATTTAGCTCTCCCAGACTTAAACTGTGTGAGCGTCCCCTAATGCTGATGCTGCTGTCCCCTGACTCTCTGCTCTTTCATGGTGCTCATGAAAGGTCAGGGGACTCTTCTGAACAGAGCCATACCGCCAAATTGAATTTGTATCTTATTCAATAAAATTTCTTAAAGCATTTTTATTGTCTGCGTTGTTCTTGACTTAATAGCCTGACAGAACAATTTTTGTCACCATTTGTCACGGCTACATAGGAAAATTAATGTATTAGTCCCACTTACAAAGCTCTGATTGGTCAATTGTTTTTCCCAACTGGAGCCATCAATGAACACGACACCAGACATATTTGAATCACTTTACAAATTAGAGTGGGCGATTAATCAGTGAAAAAGTTGTCTGGGGTGATTTGGAGGTCTGGAACCAAGCTATACCAAAGAATACATGGACATCTGATGATGTAAACAACATAGCAACACTGTAAATCTTTGATGTTCTGTACATTTACTGCTAAAATCTCACAGTATCTTACTGGTTAAATTTTATACAGGATCGTACTGTAGATGGCAATGCATTCTGGGAGAAAATAACTACATACCAATACCCTGCCGGGAATAGGGCAAAAAGTTTAGCAAACTGCAATTGTGCAAAAACGAGAGCATGAACCCAGATTTGTAAATGGGGTTGGGAGTGATTATTTCTGGCCTGGATAGTGTAAATGAAATCTGACTTTATTGTACTTCTGCTTATCAGGAGGGAGATGATAAAATAATCCGGATTGTGAAAATTGCTGGATTACACAGAAAATCATCACAATGGGAGTGATTGAGACTTTGCAAAGCGCCTTTCTGTCTGGCAAGAAGTTGATGCACGTACAGATCATCACGTCCGATATGGGGAAAAAAAGTAATTTGGGCTTTGTGAATTTTAACAGTTATTCCATGCTAAGAGCTGTAACAACGCCTTTGGTAATCCTCACCCTTCCTTCAACATGCACGGCATACATCATTGAAAAGATAATGGTGGCGTACTACATGCGTCCCGGAGAATAACCACAGTAACTTTGCTCGTGCGACAGCGCAGAATGCAGACGCTCTCTCTCTAGAATCCTGTAATAGGACTGAACCTTGAATTATGAACAGAAATCATCTCCATTATCAGCGCTTCTTTTATCTGTCCTAGCTGACAGAATCCATTCCATCTCAAGCTCATCAACTCATTTGTGAGATGTTGGAAATTCATTTCAGTCCAGTCTTGCTGACAGTGATAGAGCACATTCACTAATTATATTGTTACCATAGTGACAGCGTGAGACAAAGCATTGTGCTGCAGGTTTAGTTTCTAAAGAACTGTTTTTCTATTATATATCTTTCTAGTCTGATTTATTCAGCATGTAAGTTTTCAGTTCTATGAGGCCTTTCTCCTGCAGGCTGAACCTTTAAACCAAACACATGTAAAAGTACCAGAAATATGAACGCATGGCATGCATGAAAACAAATTGACATCAAGAAAGTAGACTTTTTGTGACTTAGCTCTCTCTTATTATTTCTTCCTTCCCTTGTTGTCCTTATTTATTGTAATGTAGCATACTGGTTTTTGATTTTCATCTAAGGATACCTTCGAAAGCAATGAGTTGCATAAAATCACCATAATGATTTCCTAAGGATGTTGTGAGGGAAAAGCCTTTGATCTCTAAGTGTTTGCCTTTAACTTACTTCAGTATTCCCTTATAGGTTGCTAGAAGGTCCTTAGTAACTAATTTTCTTCAGAAAATGTTAGGGCACCAATACCAGTCTGCACTAATGTGTGTAACATAAGTGTTGTGAACCAATTGTTTTGTGGTTGGAATCCTGTCATCTACTGGCTCGACTAGATTCTGAAAGCAGCGGCGGGCTCGGAGAACAAAGGGCCACGAAGCAGGGTTCAGTTAACAGTGTTTTAAAGGTTTATTGAGATTGAAGGTTTTTGTGTGTGTGGACCACAATTTTTAATCCAGACCACCTCATAATACACATAATAAAATATGTCTACACACACCTACCTGAATTAATCCACACCTCTTAATAGGCCTACTAGCACTAAAACTATAACTGGTTATCGCATCAGTACAACAGGCTTGTTTAATGAAGGTTTACTGCACACAATGGCTGCCATATATTTTATTTATTTATTTATGTATTTACTCAAGCGCCCCAGGGCATAATCAGGTTCATTTGAACAACGGGCTTATTTCCATAGCGATAGAGTATTAAATCTATAAAGTAATAAGAAAACTTGTATGTAGTCCACATTTCTAATTGGGATTGTGGGAATTTGCTGGTAAAAATGAAGGTTAAAAAAATATTATATTTTATTTTACCTTTCAACGGATTACCTGCAGTACTGTCACCGACCACTAGTGGCCCGCGGACCACAGTTTGGGAATGACTGCTCTAACTATCACTCCATTCATGTAATGGAGGTGTAGTAAAATAAGGGAGTCAGGATGGGAGGAAGGATTGTTTCAAGGTCTGTTCACGCAGATAGGAAAACTCTAGGATACGACTAAAACGGATGAGAACGACTTTCTTCAAATTCCTCACACTATTGACACACCCGAGTTGAATGAACACAGTCTGGCTAAATATATTGGTACTACCTTGTCTAAAACTTGTCTTAAATAGGACGATTCTGGGTGGAATCAGCAAGGTCAACAGGAATTCACTGGGTAACTCAAAACCACGTAGGAGACATTGTTTAGTCACATCCAATTATTTTTGATCCCCACCCTCCTGTCACAACCTAACATTTTATCACATGGTGTTTTATTCTGCAAACCTTAATCAACATTCATGGATTGACACACTAATTCCCAAAGTGCCGAGAGGAACTCTTGTTTCCTGTCTCAGTGGTAAAGGTCGATCTTGTCTCTAACTCACACAGAATGCTGCTGCTGCCAGACTCCTGACAAGAACAAAGAATAGAGATCATGTAATCATTGTAACTTCCCTGCATTGGCTTCCAACTGATTTTTTGATTTAGATTTTTTATTTTTTACTTTCATTCTATACCTAAATAGCATTAAATATTCTGGACCCAAATGCGTGGGCTTTTGTGTCAGTTGTCCACGTCAACCATCTGCCCTTTGGTCTTGACTTATTTTGTATTAGATTGTTTCTGTGCTAAGTATTTGCTGTATCTGATCTTTTCTATGTATTGTTTGTCCCCAAATTCTTACCCCAAAATTCCACCGGTTGTGGAACGTCTGCGGATCCACTCTTGAATGGCAGCGGAGTCATTTGGTTTCCATTAAAGTCAATGTGTGTATTTCCACTGACTGTGTCCCGACTCCGTCCCAGCTCCGGCTGCAGCTCCAGAGCAGATACGCAGAGCTTCTATTTTTGAGAAAGTTCCACAGCAATTTAGCACATGGCAGATGTGTGCCGGACAGCATAAAATAAAATAGACCATGCCGACAGTGGATCATATTTACCTGCACTACACCTTGAAAACACAGCACAGAGTTGTTTCCTCTCTAATCCTCTGGATGGAAACAAACTTTTGGGGGTGTGAATTTGCGAGACCTCGTGGGTCCTCGAGACTTCAGCTATCAGTCATGGCCGTGTCGTTCCGCAACAAATCCAGACCTGGTGGGTGTTGACAGACGGCGGAACACAGAGCCGACACACAGCCGATCCGCAGTTGGTGGAAATCCACGGTAATAATGACAACAACACTGTCAGAATGACACAAGCGCTCCGGTGTGCGCGCACCAACCCCACCTCCATTGTTTAGCTAGTAGTAGGAGGATTAAAAAACATGATAGACTCTTCAGAAGAGGTCATTATCTTGTAGTTTTCATGTCCTCTTCGTCTTCAGAGCTGAACGCTGCTGTAGTCCTATCTCAGCAGTGAAAATGTAAAACGCATCACTTAAGCTTCTGCGTGCAGTGTAACTGTTGTGATCTATTATCATTGGATGGCAGCTAAATTCTCACGATAGCACGAGAGATCACAATAGATTCACAGGATCATGTATCACACAAAAATCCATCTTGCCAGGCTCCAACCTAATGCGTTTGTGTCCGAACTCAAAGTAAAAGTCAAAATATACTTTATTATGGTCGGGAAATTTGTTTGGTCAAAGTGCAAAACACCAAGTAGAGTATGTTGTTTGTGGACATTGGACCAGAAGCTGTGGATGAATTTACTTTTGTATGGATGTGATGTAATTCCATGTGGGTTGGGCCACTTAGTGGCATTACATTTCACATCATGTTATATTACTAAACTGAACTATTATTGCTGTATAGACATGAATATAAAATCAAAGTTTTTCACATGTTTCAATATGTTATGGTATTAGTCAACCGCTACTCAAATCTTACAGAACACATACATGTATGAACGCCATTACTGCACAACAATAATGTGACTGATGAGATTTTACGCAGGCATAATGGGTACAATACAAGCTTCAATTCAAGTTTAGGCCCCAAATGAAATGGCAACTATTTTGATGATCATAAATTAAGTAATTCTTCACGAAGAAAAGCCAAATTATGACTTCTCTATTGTAATGATTAGCAGTTTTTCTTTGTATTGTGTGATCGGTAAACTCAATATTTGGGCATTTATCCGAAACAAGATATAGTGAAGGGAATTATTCACTATTTTTGTACTTTATATAATCTTATACCAATTTACCAGTATTTTATAGCAATAATCTAGAAATAATTGTGAGCAGCAGCCCTTTTCAAGAGTGTGCAGAATTGATTAAAGTCTTTTTGACTGGACCATACAGCCCAGCCTTATAAGCTCAAAACTCTGTCACTGCGTCACTAAGTGATGAAGTTCCACCACTGGTCAGAGTGAGTGACAACGTCAGTGTTGGTGTTTGCTGTCACCAATTTCAACTGTTTTAATGCACCTGCTTGCTGCCCTCTCTATCGCTCTCCAAATCAAAAGGGTTGGCAAGCAGGTAAAGTAGCGTGGTGTGACAGTGGCTCCGTCTGCAGGCAGCTGGGTTGGGAACCAGAGGGTTGCTGCCCAAGTCCCCGTATGGACCGAAGCACACAACTGTAGAGCTGCAGAGGTGCCAGTTCACCTCCTGCTCCTGAGCAAGGAATTAAACTCCCTCAACTGCTCGGTGCTGCCTATCCAGCAGTTGCAGCCCCCTCACTCTGACGTCTCTCCATTTGTGCATGTAAAGGACCTGAGCATGTGTTTGTAATCCAGTCAGTGTGTGTAATGTGTCTAACAGCAGAGTCAACCCATTCTCACTCTGAACTCGTAAAATACACACGTTTGGACAATGGCTGTCAGCGTCTGAAAGGACGAAAAAGGCTCCCATCAGCATGTGTGTAGAACATACGTGGGAGAGCAGCATGCAGACGGAGTTTAGTGAGTACCATGTAAGGGGAAAATTCCGCGTGGGGAGGTTGGTCGGGGGGGAGGATGGCTCAAACACAGAACTTTACGGAGATTGTAAGCATTAGTCATTATTTTGTAAGGTAGTGCAACTTTACTTCTATAGCACATCTCAGCAACAAGGCCATTCAAAATGCTTTAAAGTTGAATTAATAGGTTGTATGGACAGGTTTGGAGGGTAGAGGGAAGGGTTTTATTTTGTGTGGTGTGTAAAATGTTCCAAATAAATAACAAAATGTACCAAGTAAATAGTATGATTAGGGTGGGAATTATATTGACAACAGAAATGAGCTGAATCTCAGGAATGATGCTCTCTCAAAGAACTGCACTTCCCAGAGTGCACCAGCAGCAGGATACCAGCGCTTGTCACCGGATCAGTCATTATCACTAATTTGGAGCACCTGTGAAGACATTGAGGGTCTCGGTCATTCAGTCAAACAAACTTCAGAGAGGAGACGCTCCAAGTTCACTCATAGTTTCAGGCCGAAGACGCCAATGGTCGCTGAAATGTTTTATTCACTTTCATGATGTTTGAAATGCTGCTTAATATGTTCAAGTTATGGTTTGTGCTAAAATAATAGTTCATTTTGAGTTTGAAAAAATTGAAAGTAAGCTATAAAAGAATGGTACTAAGTTAAAAATGGTAAAATGTTAATTGCACAAATTTACTAACAACTTTGACAAGAGTCATTAAATCATATTTTTCTTCATTCCATGTGAAATGCTTAAGTGGTTAAGTCATTTAAAATGTATTTGAAATCGAATTGTAATTAAAATGTTAACTTGTGTTCTGTCATTAAAGGTTTACAACCTAATCTACTGGCAGGGCAATTAACTGACAAGGCCAAAAGAAAAAGAAAATTGGAAATTTGAGTTGTTCTTGTGTCCTTTGGAAGTTGAACAAGAAGAGGATTTTTTGTTATTAGAGGGAAAGTACAGAAAAAGGTAACGTTGAGTACCGGAACCAAATGTCCAGTACCCAAGGGGGGAAAATGCTAATTTGCTCGAGGGGCGTGCCTATAATAAAAGCAGGACAGAGAGGAGCAAAGGCTTTAAAAGTTTTAAAACAGCGGAGGTTAAAACTAGAAAGATGAAAAATGACTTGAGAAGAGATTGTTAAAGAGTCTTACGGATATGGAGGAAACCAAGTTGAGATGAAGTACCTGCTGCTTGTAGTTTGAGATGTAGTTTTGTTTGCGTAGCCAATGATTTAGCTTAGAATATGGGATGTCAGAAACACATTTCAGAAAGACAGTTGAAAGAAATACTGGATGAAAGATTGCAGAAGGCAAGCCAGACGTGACATCATGACTCCAGCTATCTACTGTATAGGTTTTATTTTGCATCAATATCCCAGATTCCAAATGCAGAAATTCACACTACAGTATCCCACACATCACTCTTACTTTCTGAAAGACTCCACCACAAACTTGTGTGTGTGTGTTGCTCTGTAGGATTAATAATATTTAAGTGGTCATGGCTGCCAGTTAAACTGTTTTTGGTACTATTGCTACTACTACTACTACTACTGAGGAAGCCCTCCTTGGACAGTTCTTTTTGTGGGTGGGTGGGGGTGGGCAGATAAACAGAACAGCCCGGGGCATGATGGGAAAGAAGAAAAAAAAGCTTTGTAATAGCAGAGCAGATATTCTCCTGTCCTCAAGTGCAGCTTACCATATTTGCATCTCAGCTGCATGCGCTTTGAAGATTCAAGGATTTCTCTGGGCCTGGACATGTGTCACTGTGAAACAGTCTAACATGTTAACCTGCTCTGTGTATGCGCGTACTGTACTGTATGTGTACATATTGTGATATGTAAAGCACCTATGATGAGTCAGTAATTAAATCTGCTTTGCAAAATCATCTTTTAACCTTTTGTCTCGACTGTATATAGTCACACACCATGGACACTCGAGGATAATTGGAGCGCTGTGTTTGTTTATTTGTCATATATATATGCCGAATATAATGACAGCAGCGATTTAGCCATTGAGTAATTAGAATGATTAAGTGGTGAAAGACTCATCTTGTGCCATTACAATGACAAATCTCTAAACTTAAGTAAAAAGCTAAATTTAAAGTACCTTCATGAATAGGGCAAAAAAATCAAAGCAGTGAAATGAGTGAATGTTACCACCATGCAGAAAATGTGCACATTTTATGTGCGCAAGTTAATTATGCCACTTCAGAGGAGCTTGTGAAAGGATAAGGAAAGCTGCATAAATTTAGCTGTAATCCAGGCAGGCAGAACTCATTTGCAGGGATGGTCTTATCTGGGCACTGCAGCTTTCTCACAAAATTAACCTTGGATATTTGGGCCCAATTCAGCCAGCGTTTGATTCTCTCTCTCTCTCTCTCTCTCTCTCTCTCTCTCACACACACACACATTCTCTGCATACAACCCTTCCCCCTATATGCCACTACACCCCCCTCCTCTTCAGTCTCCCATTGTTTGTCTATCTCTCTCAGTGTATTACAATGTGTGAGTGGAGAGTTTATCCCTGCATATAGATAGATCGATAGACAGACAGACAGATCTATTGACAGACAGACAGACAGACAGATCTATTGACAGACAGACAGATCTGTTGACAGACAGACAGACAGACAGATCTATTGACAGACAGACAGATCTGTTGACAGACAGACAGACAGACAGATCTGTTGACAGACAGACAGATAGATTGACCCAGTTGCCATTTAGTAACTTGGTTCTTCAAAACCAGGTTTGCTTTGTTCCCATATGAAGTTGTCTTAAATAGCTGCGCTCTTAAATTGAAGTAAAGGTAATACACCTACAGAGAATTCTGACACTCGTGACACATATTTTTTATGAAAATTGGTCGGTGAATGCAAATATTTGTTGGTCACTTTGAATCTTTAGCCACAGTAAGTAAAAAGGATGGGGCTAACTGAAGGGTCAACTCTTATGTAATAGTGTGGCATTCAAAAATTATTTTTTTTTATTTTTTGCATTCTGATGTTTTTCAATGACAATCTACATTTCATTCTTTTTTCAGTGTCATTTTTACCAACGCGGATGTTGCCACTGAAATGCCTTCTGCGCTGCTCTCTGATGCTATGAAACAGACGGTAAATGCGACTGAAACGTCACCGCATGTTAACGCTATTAAACACCAGTGTTGCCAAGTCCGCTTATTATAAGCGAGTTTTGTTTGTTTTTTTGTAAAGGCGCTTACAAATATTGATGGTCGCGGGTCGCGGCTTTTTTGGGCTTGTTACTAAAGTGTAGTTGCTTATTTGGGCTTGTTCCTAGCTTGTCCTTGCCGGTTTCCTCGGGCCCGCCCCTTTCCCCATAAATAATATAGACAGCAGCGTTATTTCCCGCCCACTTCCTGCTTCTAATTGGCTCTGACCCAGATGGCAACGAGTACTAGCCAATCAGAGGCAGAGCAGGGAAGTCTGTTGTTTTCTGGTTAGGATAATGCGCGAGTAGCGACTAATGGTGAGTGGACTGTAGGAGAGTTTTTGGAGGAATACATGCCCGGGATAAAGTGGGCGAAATATGGGAAGAAATATAACAAAGACTGGGAGAAAGAGAAAGGAGGAAAAGAATGGATTCAACCCGTCGTGGGGAAAAACTCAAAATCACTGTGAATAAGTGTCTATATTTGATATCCCATCAGTTTTCTAATGTTAAATAATGTTAAAAGGTGGTTTAACTCCCTCCTGTGGTGATTGTCCTGGGGCCTATTGCACGAAAGTAGAATAAAGATATCCGGGATAAATGATAAAGCGCAGCTTGACTTAGTGTGATCCGCTCATCGCGGCTTAATCGGTTGCACGTTTGCCGAGCCAGGATGAACAGGTGAAGCTATGTCAAGCCAGGTGTAGATAGCTGGGATAAGTGCACGTTCACGGCTTTCTCACATAGACCACGGTATCGATCACAGATTTACTGATGCAGAGATGGAGAAGACGCATGCGCCATATGTTTCACCCAATGGGCAGCAGCTTCTAATGGAAAGTAACGAGGAGGTGAAGAATATGCAAAAAGAGACGGCTCTTATCAAACGGAGAGAATAAGCCCAACATAGCGGACCCGACTTAATGTGTGAGAGTGTAAAAATATTTACTTAGCCCATAGTCACTACACATTTTTATAAAGTTGTAGGCTACACTGTGTTTTAATTGCTTTAAATATGCTAGTTTCATGTTTCTGTTTTTATGTGATAAATGTGCTGGTTTTAGCCTACTGTAAAGTAGGCTAAAACCAGCCCTATGACTAGGCTTAATTTCAAACCCTTATTCACAACGCGAGTTTTACAACCATATGCACAAATCTCTATAAGCTATGTCTAATTCTTTGTACAATTAATGTTCATACAGAACAATCAGAAAGGGACAACAACTAGAAAAAGAAGTAAATGACTTCAATACACGCTGTGAGCATATGCAAAACAATATTCATGTTTTTTTATTCTTCTGACAAGTGACCGCACCAAAATAAAAAGATTATACCATTGTGGTGTTCCCGGTGTGATGAATAACTACACTACATACGTCCTGTATATAGGCCACGTTATTGGTCCAGGGATGGGAGACTAATGAGAAGGTTATGAAACCAATGTAAGCTATAATAAAAAAACATTAGGCCTACATATTAAGGAGTAACACAAACTGTCCTTTATTAGAGAAGGATAAGCAACAAGAAAAGGAAATCATGAATGTATTGGTCTCTGACCAGTCTGTCATTATTTTCATCTGGGAATATCGCTACGTTAATATCGTCACACTTAATCTTCGGAGCGCGTCCTGTATAAACCTGAAGCTGAGACCGCGGACGCTGCGCTGCTCATCTCTACTTTTACAGAGAGAGTGGACACTGACGCGATGCACAGGTCTGCCGGCAGGCAGCGGCCACCGGGCAGCAGCCGCACGCCAGGCAGCCTCGAAACAGTACCGCCCCCCCGGGAAAAGTCCCACTCCGCATCAGGGTGCCACTGCAACCATTTCTAATCATCTAAACAAATGTAGTAGGGTTTAAATCAAACTCGCGACAACAATAGTGACAAGTAGGCTAATGCATGTTAATGAAAATAAAGCAGAAGACATGCAGAAGACAACGGAATAACTGTTAAACACGTTTATTTGGGATCAGACGGCAGCTGATTTGACACATGAGACTCCAGGATTAATCTTAGCCTGGCTGTTAGCCTGCTCTGGACCAGGCTAGCCGCAAAGAATAAATCTCCATGGTTACTTGGCCGGGCTTAATTCAATCTGGTTTCGTGCAACCGAGTCAAAGCTAAATTCATCCAGGATAACTTGAATATCCCGGCTTAATCCCTTATCCTGGTTTTGTGCAATAGGCCTCTGAAGCTCAGGGGGAGAAAATAAATAAACTAGCCTACCGTGTGTACAGTTTACCAATCTGGCCACATGGATTGTAAAACCGTGCACACAGTTTTATTTATTTTTCTCTTCCAGGATCTTAGGGGGGCTCCGTAGAAAAAGTCGCTTGTTTTGGGCTTGTTTTCACAGGCCTGGTTGCGTATTTGTCTCGCGAGATCTCGCAACACTGTTAAACACTACACTTGGCAGCAGGTAACGTTAGCCTAACGTTACCTGCCTAGTGGGCGGGGGGGGAAGACATATAACAGAATATGCTTCAAAATATAGGGCATATTGCATAGGATAGAACAATACAATGTAATACTGCTAAACTAAACACATTTATTTCAAAAAATATATATATCTGAACACAATTCAATTTTCTTTAAGTTTCAGTGCTGGTTCCATGGTATCGGTATTTTGGATAGTTGTCATGGAACCATTACTTGATCATGTGACAAGGGTTGGAAAATTGGCAGTACAGGCAGCCAAGTAACAGTACTTAATCAATGGAAATTACAATTGCCAGATTGACCGCACTATTTCTATTGTAATTATATCTGAGTCAGCACACATGTAGCCTAGGCATCATTTGCTTTTCCTTCCTCTTGTGCGTCTTTTGTTAAGGAAGGAGTCTCCTTAAATGTGCATATGAGCATTGTTTACTTCAATGATACATTAATTCATTTTAATGAATTAATAAAAACAAAACCTGGACTGTATTATTTCAGATGTGTTCGAGCAACATTTCTGCTCATGTTGAAAACTTTGTGCACATTCAAAATATATCTGCTGATTTGGTGGTAGGCAGGGGCTTTGGACTGGGGGGGGGGGGGGAGGGGCAGAATGGGACTGAGTAACCAGGGCAATCATGTGAGGAGGGCACAATAAAGATGCTAGAATAAATAGCTGTGGATGTGGGGGAGGGGCGCATAGAAAATGTCTTTTCAGAGGGCCCAGAATTGTGTGCTACGTCCATCCCTTAAAATACGGAATCGTGTGTGTTCTGTTTCTTTTCTGTTCCTATAGAAGCCAAATTTATGTGTATACAGAAAGTGCAGGAGTACTACAGTGAAAATATTAAAGGTCCCATAACATGGTGCTCTTTGGATGTTTTTATATAGACCTTAATGGTCCCCTAATACTGTATCTGAAGTCTCTTTTATATAGACCTTAGTGGTCCCCTAATACTGTATCTGAAGTCTCTTTTATATAGACCTTAGTGGTCCCCTAATACTGTATCTGAAGTCTCTTTTATATAGACCTTAGTGGTCCCCTAATACTGTATCTGAAGTCTCTTTTATATAGACCTTAGTGGTCCCCCAATACTGTATCTGAAGTCTCTTTTATATAGACCTTAGTGGTCCCCTAATACTGTATCTGAAGTCTCTTTTATATAGACCTTAGTGGTCCCCTTATACTGTATCTGAAGTCTCTTTTATATAGACCTTATTGGTCCCCTAATACTGTATCTGAAGTCTCTTTTATATAGACCTTAGTGGTCCCTAATACTGTATCTGAAGTCTCTTTTTATATAGACCTTTTAGTGGTCCCCTAATACTGTATCTGAAGTCTCTTTTATATAGACCTTAGTGGTCCACTAATAATGTACAATAAACCACTGAGCAGTGCAGTATAGCAAGGTGTGGCGTTTTAAAGTGGAGGGTTTGAGTTTAGCAAGGTCACGGCCTCAGGGAAGAAACTAATTGTGCGTGAATTAAAGGCCGTTTTATGGTTGTGTGTAGAATTGACAGCGTACCCCTGCACAGAGATGGCAAAAGTACTCACTTCCCGTACTCAAGTAGAAGTACAGATAATTGTGTTAAAAAATACTCTGGTAAAAGTAGAAGTACTGATTTAACGTCTTTACTCAAGTAAAAGTAACAAAGTACAGGCTTGGAAATGTTCTTAAAGTATAAAAGTAAAAGTAGCTTTGCGAATGACAAAGCTCCCTGGACCAGACAGATGTTACTAGAGAGCACGCTGAGAAACTACAGCGGACATGGAAAAAAGGCTCTTTATTCTTTATATGCCATTCCCTACATTTTAAATGGCTGTCTGCCAATAGGCCTAAAACATATAGCCTATTTATTGTGACAGAGACTGTGACTCCAGGTTAATAAGATTCTGACTGAGTTGCAAGATTTGAATTCAAGTGTGATTTTGTGAGAAGTCTGTGTATATTCCCATCCAATTAGATTCAATTTGGTATTGATGACGCAAAAATAACTAACTCCAGTGAAATTATTTGAAATTTAGTGAGGACTAGATTAGGACTGGATTTAAGGCTGATTCTGGTTTTCAACTTCGGCCCAGGTGTGTCTGTTAAAACACAGACGAAGACAACTTCTCTCTGTTGATGCTTCATTACAATCAGGCATCAGTATAAACATGGGGGGGGGGCATGGGGGGTAGCTCTACTATGGTGTGTGTGTATAAAGAAATAACATTGCAAAGGCTACCACACAATGCATAGGAATCATATATGCTAGTAAATAATAACAATAAACCCACTATTAATTACATTATCTTAATGAGCAAGGACGTTCAACAATCGGCATTATATCAAATCAACAGCCAGGTGTAACCTAGCTAACAGGTGTAACCTAGCTAACAGGTGTAACCTAGCTAACAGGTAAAGAACACAAACAAGCTAACTTTTAAATTTGCCAGTAGGCCTACTATAGACCAATACAACAACTTAAATGAACTGACAACATACAGTGAGGAAAATAAGTATTTGAACACCCTGCTATTTTGCAAGTTCTCCCAACACAGCCAGGATAACCAAGGAGTGGCTCTGTAAGAAGCATATCAAAGTTCTGGCGTGGCCTAGCCAGTCTCCAGACCTAAACCCAATAAAGAATCTTTGGAGGGAGCTCAAACTCCGTGTTTCTCAGCGACAGCCCAGAAACCTGACTGATCTAGAGAAGATCTGTGTGGAGGAGTGGGCCAAAATCCCTTCTGCAGTGTGTCAAACCTGGTGAAAAACTACAGGAAACGGTTGACCTCTGTAACTGCAAACAAAGGCTACTGTACCAAATATTAACATTGATTTTCTCAGGTATTCAAATACTTATTTGCAGCTGTATCATACAAATAAATAGTTAAAAATCATACATTGTGATTTATGGATTTTGTTTTTTAGATTATGTCTCTCACAGTGGACATGCACCTACGATGACAATTTCAGACCCCTCCATGATTTCTAAGTGGGAGAAATTGCAAAATAGCAGGGTGTTCAAATACTTATTTTCCTCACTGTAAGTTATATGACTTACAGTTCTCAAAGACACACACGATCTCAACTGATATCCTCTGGACAGCTAGTCTCTTTTTATTTTCTCTTACTTTTTTCACCATGTGGTGTGCACGCCCGCTAGCGGAGTGAGGCGTGTGTCCACGCAATCTCTCCAACAAGCGCTCACAATCACACCTGATAAACTACCTGTTGTACAAAACTAAAGTAACGAGCCAATTTTGTAAAATGTAAGGAGTAGAAAGTGCCGATATTTGTGTTAAAATGTCAAAAAAATAAATAGTAAAGTAAAATAAAAAATATCTGAAAAATCTACTTGAGAAGTATTTGTACTTCGTTACTTCCCATCTCTGCCCGCGCAGACCCCTCTGCGTCTACGCCAGACCCGCCAGACGTGCACCTCTTGAATAATGTAACCACATCTCGCTCGGCCGTGGCATTTCCTGGTTCTCTTTCTCCAATAACAACATGAAATCAAGGAGAGGGTTAACTTCTCCTGCTACAGATGTCTTACCTTGGTCAGAAAGCATTAGGGAGACACTTTGTTTCTCTCACTGTGACTCTAGAGTCAGTACTCGCTCTGAAGCTAATCACCGTCACTCTCTCACTTCTCCCTTGCTCTATCACCCACTGCCCACACACACACACACAAGTATAATCATCAGACCACTTACGTGGGCTACGGTGAAAGCTTTGCATGGAGCCTCCGCACAACCATAAAACGGCCTTAAGACTCCTGTAGGAAGGGAGGAGGGTGAGAAGTCCATTGTAAGGATGGGAGGCATCCTTGACGATGTTCTTTATCTTGCCTTGGCAACGGTTGCGGTAGATGTTATCAACAGTAGGTAGCTTGGCGCCGGTGATTCGTTGGGCAGTTTAAACTACCCGCTGGAGTGCTGTATGCCTTGATGTTTCCAACAGTGCTTTTATACAGTACTGTGCAGTATGTTGTCAACTGTATTTAGTGCCAAAGTGATAGCAATCATAGAGTATTATAGGCCATGAATAAGTCATAAGCTCACATGATGCAATACCTCTTGTCAGCATCTGGGCAAGTACCCAGTGAACTTATATGAGTTGCCTTTATCACTGTAATTGAGTTCTGCAAGAGAGAAACACTTTCAAGGCATTCAAAATTATTGAATTGTCATTTGTCTTGCTGCAGAAGTGTTTTTCCTCTGATGCTGACAAGGTAATCTTCCACTAGGTGCTCTGAAAGCGAGAGGAGCAGCCACAAAAGCTTTTTTTGTTTTCTCAACTCTGACGCTACCCATAATCCTCGCTGCCTGCTCCTTTCACATCATTTTGGCAGTGCATCACCTGGAGACTGATGGTCCTGACAACGTCACCTGTCCCCATCTGTAACACTAATGTCCCTGTCAGGTGATGCCAACAGAAAACATAAATCAGCCCTTCTGCCGGGCTACTAATGGGACAACTCCTAATGTATGTATACCCGCCCCCCCCCAGATTCATTCTGTATGCTCGGAACATATGCTAATCACGCCTTGGTGTCCGTGAGGCATGAGTCTTCAGTCAGTCACAAATCTAAAATGAAGATATCTCCTTGGGCGGAATATTTCCTTGTTTGTTTTTGGCATTTTTATTTTTTAAAGAAGATTTGGTGTGCTAAAGGTGCTCTCAAACGTATAATATATCTGTGAAGTACCTGTATCTTTGGAATGAGCAGATGAAAGAGCAGTGGGAGCTGCTGTTGTCCTCAGCCAATATGGAGAAGAAATAAATGTACTGTCTTACTTTTCTGTTAATGTCAAAATTATTGATTGTACTATTACCTTTTGAAAATGCTTTTTTATACTTGTTACACAAAAATATACATTTTCATTTTACTTCTTTCAAATAAAAAATCCTTCTCCTGTAATTGCACAAATGTAATTTCACGGTTTAGCTTCTCGTGATGTCCTGATGTTGTTGAATCAGAAATGGAGGAACAAATTATTTTAGCCGTCTGTGGACATTCAGAGCTCTATAGTACCTCATTATTTGACTGACAATGGTGGCACGGCTTCAGATGGTCCAAAATCTAGCGGCTAGACTGACAAACACAAACCCAGTCCTCCAAAATCCACCAGAGTTTAAAATTAGAACACAAAGAAAACGGAAACGGACATCCAGACGAAAAGAGGGACATCCGGCAAATAAAGCAATCCAGGAAGTGGAACGTCGAGGATATAGACTAACACGCAATTAATGCAAGCATGTTCTGTAATATGAGGCCTCGGGCCACTCCGTAGTTTAGGAAATCAGGAAGAGATGCAGTTTTAACGTTGTGGATTGTTAGTAGAAAGCGTAAAGTGCTCCGCAATAACATCCAGGGGATCACCAAACCCGGTATCTGCCGTCTGGCTCGCCTCGACGGAGTGAAGCGCATTGACAGTCTGATCTACAAGGAGACCCACTAAGACCTTTGCGGGATAAATGTACTCACCTCAGCGATGTGGCCAGTTAAGCACGGTAGTCAAGCATTACTTTAGACACGGCCGTAAAGAGGTGGAGCAGGGTTGGAGCTGAGGTGGCCCCAATGAAGCCTACAGTCTTGGATCGTGATGAATGTTTGGATGGTGAATGAATGAACAGCACAACAACACACATCCCTTGTGTTGCTTTTGAGTCTGATAATCTCAGCACCACCTTTCCCTTTTTCTTTTTTGGCTGTCCATCAGTAGACTCACACACTGTCTGTTAATGTTAACGTTACCGGAAACAAGAGGTGTTCGATGGGCGATGGCTTTATGTCATAGGTGGACCATGGCTATGCCATTTGGGGAGGGGCCGCTCACTGATTCACTTTATTTCTGAAAGTCCTAGACATGGTTGTGACCGTTAGTGCTTTCTGATTAGCTTGTGTTTGTTTTGAAATATAAGGCTGCTACAGCCCGCCATATGGGTTGAGCAGTGGCTGCACAGTTTGACCAGCTTGGTGTGGCTGCTGGATGGAGTTGCTAAGAACTTGCAATGTAGAACTATTATCAGACCAGCTCTCGTGACCTCGAAACAAAATTCCTGACCCTCCCGATTCCCACTTCACCTCTGATGCCAATTTGTTAAATCTCTGTATTCATACTTTGTCAGGACTGTTCACAAGACGACAAGAAAACAACATTTAAAATGCTTGTTTTCTGAACGGAGATCAAGTCAGTCTGAGCTTTTCTAGCCTACATCCCCATTGGTCCACTTACACCTTTAAGCCAGTTGTCTATTGCTTTAACCCTTGTATTGTCTTCCCATCAAAATGAAATGAAAAAAAATTTCATTTTATTTTTATCAATGTTTTTAACTTTTTCTTACGTGTTTGTACCTTTTTTCAACACTTTTGACGCTTTTTTTCATGTTTGTCACTTTTTTTTTCAACACTACATAACACTAACTTATTAACTTTAGTTTTACAGTTATTTTTTGATTTCATGGTCAATTAATCTCATTTATAGGAAATTAAACCTAATGTTTGAGTCAGAAAAGCAGAAGTTAGGAATTATTTGGACTAAAATGTATGTTGATGGATAATCAGACTGGAATATATCAACTTTTATACAATACTATTTCATTTTTTTTTAAATGCTATAAAATTGAATAAGACACCCCAAAATTAATGAAAGTAGAGATTTGCACTTGCCAAAGAGTGTTTTGTAGAATCAATCATGTTATTTTGGGTAATTAAAAAAGAACATTGATATAGGAAAATGGGTCAATTTGACCAGAGGACAACATGGGTCTCATTAAGGGGGGGATCCTGGGTGGGGACACAGTTGTATGTATACAGGGTGAATAGTTTAGAGCTAAGGCAGCAGCCTTGTGGTGACCCTGTGCTGGTGATGAGCTCCACGGACACCCTCTTTCCCATCCTCACCACCTGTGGTCTTTCAATCAGGAAATCCAGGATCCAGTTACAGGTGGGAGTCGGAACGCCGAGGTCTGTCAGCTTCTCAATCAGCCTACCTGGGCGGATGGTATTAAAAGCCGAACTGTAATCTAGAAACAGCGTTCTGACATATGTTCCTCTACTATCCAAGTGTTGCAGGATGTGGTGTAAAGCAGTGGCCACTGCGTCATCCACTGAACGATTGGGATGGTAGGCGAACTGGAGGGGGTCAATTGTACCCGATTCATAAGGACTATGGTTAACTACTCCTCAGATCTCTGCAGGGTCTGTCCAGTTTTCTGTTGCACAACTAAAACTACTTTTGAACATACACATGTTCCACCAAAACAAGTTCCTATCCTAGGCTATTTTGCATAGGCACCAGGGCCGTCCGGCGCTTAGCGCCACCCAAGGCGATGGTGTTTGATTTAAAGAAATGCCAATAAACCAGAGCAGGTTTTTCTCCCATCCCAGAATACTATGTGGACTGTGGAGGAAGGTCACACATAGGACCTTGTTTGCTAACATGTTCAACAGTCAATGCTGCTTAAAGAATGACCATCCCTATGGAGGGAATCACACAACATACTGTTGAATAATGACATGTTCCAAGGCTGGATAGTAATTTAAATTTTTACAAATGTGATTTTGTATGTTTGTATGTATGTAAGTTTTCTTAGGTTGCTTTCACGCCTACCTTGTTTGATCCATTTAAAACAAACCCTGGAGCGTTTGGTTGGATAGAGCAGTTGGTTTGGGGCGGTGTGAAAGCTCATCCCAACTCTGGTGTGGATCAAACAAACAAACTCTAGTCCGCTTGAGAACGGGGGTCTCGTTTCACTTCCAAGTGAACTAGAGTTCGGTTCACTTCACTCTAGTCCGCTTGAGAACGGGGGTCTCGTTTCACTTCCAAGTGAACTAGAGTTCGGTTCACTTCAGGTGAGAATGTGATCCGACCCAAACAAAGGAAGTGAACTAAAAACAGAGCTTTTCATGTTTTCCCTTTATTAATGTGACAGTAGATAGACATTAAAAGGGGGAGCGAGATTGGGGTCAACACGCAGCAAAGTTGCCCCCCGATGCTGTGCCATCAGAGTATGAAGTGTGTGTGAGTGTTTATCTGATGAGCAGGTGGCACCTTGTACAGCAACCTCGGCCACAGTGTGTGAATGTGTGTAAATGGTGAATGGTTCCTGTTCTATGTACAAGTGCATTGAGTAGTTGTTAAGACTAGAAAAGCGTATAAGTATAAGAACAATCCAAAGCGCTATATAATAACAGTCTTCCCTTAAAAATTTAAAATCAACACTTTTGTTGCCGCTTTTATCGATGTTGATGTTTTTGTCACTTATTTTTTTATGTTTAACACTCTGTAACACTAACTTATTAACTGTAGTTTTACAGTCATTTTTGGAATTTGTGGTCAATAAATCTCATTTAGGAAATTATACCTACTGTTTGAATTAGAAAAGCAGAGATTAGGAATTATTTAGACTAAAATTAAAAGAATGTATGTTGATGGATAATCACAGACTGGAATATGTGCAGTTTTTTTATCAATACTTTCTTTTTTGAAATGCTAAAAATTGAGTAAGACGCCCCAAAATGAATGAAAGTAGAGATTTGTACTTGCCAAAGAGCGTTGTGTGGAATCAATCATGTTATTTTGGGTAATTAAAAAGAACATTGATATAGGAAAACGGGTCAATTTGACCCGAGGACAACATGAGGGTTAAAGCAGAACTAGAAAACCCAAGACGTACTGTACATTTCTGTTTTCCTCCATTATTTTTGGGAACAGGAAGTGTCTGAGAGTTTTGGATTTTCTGTCCAATAAACAAGCGACCGTATTGATCACGTGACATGCGTTTACGGTGTCTGGTGCATTTGACAAAGGGCAGTGTGTTTAAAACAGACCAAACTGTAGGTGTGAAAGCTCCTTTATTTATGGAACAGGAAGTTCCAGCATCACTTCAGCTCTATATATAAGCCAACACATTCCAGTCATTCTAAATTACAAATGCAAAGTGTGGTTTTGCTCCTATGCTTCCTCACACATGCCTTGTATTGTTATTTAGAAATTCTCTAATCCATGCAGAACATTTCACTGCTGCGATCACACGGGCCACTTACTCACCTATAAGTGCTTTGACATTTCATTGTGCCTCTTACCTCAAAAAGGGGTCTTCAACCAAATGGACAGCTTTTGATCCTTTGAGACGTCTCTACAGTAACGTGATATATGAGCGTTGTGGCTCCCAAAGCATCGCCTCATTGATTCAGGGGGAGTTATTAGTCACCAAATGAGCTGAACTTCATTCGGTCAGACTTGGAAAATTCACTGCTAACCATGATGTGAAATTGTGAGAACTCAAAAGAAGATTGTTTTGGACATAATGTTTCTTTTTTTCTAAGACATTGAAACATCTTTGCCGAGCACGACTTCATGACAAAACGAAAGCTTGTCTACAGAAAGATCCACCCATTAAAGACATTTTCTATGGAGGTACAGTACGTGCATAACAATGAAAGGAAGAAGACAGTTCCCAGCATTTTTTTCTCTAATTGGAATGAAATTAAGTGGAAGAAATTGCAAGACAATTAACTCTGCTTTTTTTATCAGGGTTGCACAGTCTGAAGGAGGTTCAGTGGTAGCCCGCCTGCGCTGCCAGCCGCAATCGTTCCTTTTGCTTTTCCCAGCCTTTGTTTATCTCATTTTTCAATTAACCTCCGCGATTTAACTCCCTTCATAAAGCCGGGCGCATGTTTGCTCCAAAGAACAAATAAAATGGGCTCTTTCTTTCTCCCTCTCCCTCTCTCACATGCGCTATCTTTTCTTTTTCTGTTTCTCCGTCTATCCCTCTGACTCCCCTCTCTCTTGGCTGCGGTGTTCTTTCAGCCCAGGATGCTGAGCTTCACAGCGCCTTGCAGGGTTTTAGAAGGCATGAGGCTGTATGTGTCAGATTAAAGAGGGAAAATCTGTGGCGTGCAGGGAGAGCTTTGTAGATATGGCAATTTGGTGATAACTTCCTCTTCCCTGCACCCTCTCTCCCGCCTCCCTCCCCCGCCACCCTCTTCCCTGTGCCTTCCATTTGGAAGAGACCACTGGCGGGGCGGGGAGGGGAGGAGGGAAGGCTGCTACAGCTGCAGCTGCTGCTGGAAAGCTCGGACAATCTTTTCCCCAGATCTGGTCGGCGCTGCCAGTTATCAGAAGGGATAGGAATGCATGTTTATTTTATTCCGACTGTTTCCAACTTTGCTTTCTAACTCAGCTGATCTCGCAGTTTAAATTCTAATTAAAACTCGCTTCAGACAATCTGTCAGCAGAACAAAAATGATGCCGAGCTAAATTCGAAACGTCTTGCCTCCACACCTGAAAAAACATTGTCAATGCGTTTAATCTAGACTATTGATTTAAAACGCTGCAAAATGTGTCAGAGAGCAAGGATCACTCTTCCATTATATTCCACATGGCTCAAACACTGGTTAAAAGTAGGAGACTCAACCCCAAGACACAAGTAAGCTACTCCTGGATTAATCATTACTAATGAGGAAGGAGGCCCAGGAAATACACAGCAAATCAAAAGGAATTAATTGCCTGAAGAACATAGAGTAGTGGAGTAATTGCATTACTTGTCCTCAGTGTCAAGGGGGGGGTGGGGGGTGGGGGGGGTACATTCCCTTTCACAATCAAAGGCCAGTTTGAGAATCAAATACAGTACCACCTTGAGGCTGCACTGCTTCTGACAAGGCTGATTGAATGAATGTATTACCCAGTGCCCAAAGATATTGTTTGCCAAAGGCCCCCCCATCCCCCCGCCTGCCTTTTTCCTTCTCTGTTGGCTGAATGTTTATCAGTGCCGCAGTTCCATGGTTATGGATGATCCGGGCGCAATGCAGCGTAGGTTGTCCCACCTCGAGGAGCCCGAGCACTGCTTATTTCAGCAGAAAGCTAAGGTGGAGAGCACGAGGCGTTTAGCAAGCATAAGCACAGGACGCGGTGGATGGGATGTCAACAGAGGGCCTCTAATAGATCAATCTGACCCCCCCAGATAAATCTGGGCTTTTATGATGTTGAACAGTGCACTGGCCCTGCTTCCACTCAGCAACTCAGAGATTCCGGGGGAAATTGCTTCAAGAAATGTAACTGACTAGTAAACCTCAGTGTGTTATGATCAATCCCGCTCAACACGTTTAAGGCCCTTCATTGCTAAATGTTTTTCCTCACACATAACATTACAGTAGTGGATATTCCGAATAAAGGCTTTTTTTCTCCAAATAGCATTAGCATTTATTTTCCGATTAAGACATATAGAATATATTTAGTATCGATACTGTAACTAAATGCTATTGCACAATGTCAGCTTTCTTGCTGTGCATGTACAGTACAATATCTCAGCTGTTATCATTTAGATGGTGTCATTCCGCGCCCCCCCCCACGTCCTCTTTGTGATCAGAAAAGAAATAATACCTTTACACCTGAAAAGCTCAATTGTGTAATGTTTTAAGTCGATTCTTAGCAACAAAAACTTTGTTCTTTCACAAATATGTGCTCATTCATGTGTAATTACTTCCACCAACTAATCAAAGTATCCTCATAAGCGTAGAATCTGAATCATTCAGAATTCATACGAGCGACTTGCTCGATTGGTAGCAGCCATGTTGCGCATCCATTTTTAAAATACATTAGCCAAAGAGGGACATACATCCACCTTTCCCGCTTTTACACTAAGTGGCACCGTGACGAATGCCAGGCAGAGATTAGTCGCAATTGCCGGCAGATTTGAAAGCCTGTTGAAGATGGAGGATATCGCCTGTTCTCGAGGATGTAACGGAGTCGCGAGGAAGTTAAAAAGAGAATTAAAACGACAACGCGACTAGCAAAGCAATAAGACTAAAGTTAATATTGGAGTGGCTTTTCCAAGATGGAAAGAGGAGCAAGGATTTTAAAAGTGACGCCAAAGTTGCCTGCCTTCTTCTCGACAGGTTATTTCAGCCTATAGTTGCTTTGCTAACTATAGCATGGTTTTGCATAATGCTAGAAAGACGTCTAGGTTACTTTTCCTCACATCAATGAGGAAAAGGATTGTCTATCTTGTAACATAAATGTAATTATATGTGTCGTGATTTCCATGGCAGACAACTCATGTCATGCAGTTGTAACACAGACAAGGCTACATCTAGAACAGCTGCATGTAAACGATGGAGCTACTAGGAGATAATTTCAGTTTCATTAACATTGTTCATACTGCTCAGATGAATATATTAAAAACACAAACCTCAGTTGCTTCTCTCCTTTGTCTTTGAAGGGCTTTCACTATCTCCTAGTCATCCTTGGAGAGTGTTTACAGCCAGAATAATACAGCCGCCGAGGTGTTAAAATGCACACAGAACGGGAGGGGCTAGAAAGTAACATTCAGTTGGTCATAATTTCACCGCTAGATGGGAGTTTTAAAGTTGCTTTAATATTTCTTTTGGCCAAGAACTGTTAACACAAAACTATCACCTTATGTTGTTATGGCATACGTGTTTGCAAGCCATTATTCATTTACACATTAAGCAGATACAGAGAAACATTAGCATTCATTTAGTTTAGAAATGTGTTTGTGCTTACATCCTTATTCACTCTCCTTCCAGCTCTGTTTTGGTCTCCACCTCCTGAGAAAAATAGCTGGCTCTTTAGCAGCTAGATGTTTACCAGTCAGTGATGGAGTTCACAATTTCTTGCATCGCTTTTCTCTGGACTCGTGACATGACTCTGTTCTCTGAGAATCCCTTTTATATCCTTAACCTAATTAATATAGATTCAAATCAGAATAATAATCAAATCTTGTGAATTGTAATCAAATCGATCCGGGGCATCGTTGGCTACACCCATCCCCAATCACATTAAAGTTGAAGTTGTAAAGGTGCCTGGTTAATTGAAGCCTATCAGTGACCTGTTTAAAGCCCCGGCCCGTCTCCACTAGGGGTGTGAATCACCAGACGCCTCCCAATACAATATTATCACGATACTTAAGCCACGATACGATATTATTGTGATTTCAAACATATTGCAATACTTTGTTATATATTGCAATTTGTAACCTTTCTTCCCAACTTCTAATTTTTCCCAATTTCAAAAGAAAACTTTGTCAACATCTGTTTTATCTAAAAACATAAATGTCTCTGTTTGTTCATATCACTTAAATTTTATTGCTGCAAAATGGGACTGTCAAGCAGACAGACTGACCAACACATATGTAATAAAAGATCAATACTTGGCGCCTGTATATCGATAGAGTATTGCCACAGAAAATATTGCGATACTATGCTATATCGATTTTTTTTCCCCCACCACTAGTCTCCACTGCTCACACTGATTGTCTTCACTTAAAGGCAGTGAGAGAAAGGACAAAAAACCCTGTAGAGACTAATTACCACTCAGGCATAATCCCCTTTCTCTGATCTCCCCCGATTTTGGTTTAATACCAAAATTAATATATATATATGTATATATATATATATATATATATATATATATATATATATATATATATATATATATATATATATATATATATATACAGAAAGGAATTATTCAAATAAAACTGCTCAGTGGAAATCTTTTTTGTACCTGCAGGCGTTTGGAGGGAGGCAGGGGAGGACAGACGAGGGAGATAAATTGGAGGAAAGTATTGAAATGGCCTCCAAGGTTTCTCTCCAATATTTTCCCTCTCACTCTATTCTTACTCTCTCCTGCCTTCTCTCTCACTCTCAGCATTTCTCTTTTCCGTATGTTGGAGGAAATCTTAGCAACTTTAGCTCATATCCCAGCTAAGCCTGATAATTGACTCTGGGCTGTTTGGGTTGATCTCCTAAATCAGACACTAGAGCAGAGACCTTCAGCCTGCCGAGCTCACGCCCCAGCTTTGAAGTACAGTAATAACTGATAGGCTGCTGATAGTCAGTCAGTGTGGTTAGCATTCATTCGTAAGAGCATCGGACCAACATCAACATGGTTCAGGACTCCGGCATGTCCACAGAGATAAGTAGCTGCTGCGAATCATGCAAGTAAGGGTATTATACGGGGAGTGTGCTCTGGAAGGGATAGGTGTTGTTTTGTTATACTCTTACCATTTATGCAGGTCTCACTTTAAAGGGTACCTCACTGATTTAACACATAGTTCAGTTTACTCCTAATGTTGAGTAATACTCAGCACAATACTAAATAAGCTTACTAAGGCTTCTTTCCTTTGACTTTATATTCTGCTTTTATGATGGACACAGTTATGCCAAACAATTTTGCTCCTTGACTCCAGCTAAATTCACACAGAACAATTAGGGCAGATCAGTATCGCCAATACTAGTCCGGCCATTCTCCATTAACTAGTGTTAGTTACCTCCTATATGGAGGTTCATAGGCTAACAAGCCATCAACTTCTGCTAGCATTGCATTTACTCCCATTCACTTTAACAGTGAATAATTTTACTTCTGAAGGGTTTAAAGACTCTATTTGTCCATTGTTTATTTCTAAAGAAACATTTAAAAGCTCC
The DNA here is from genome assembly GCA_029931835.1 of Etheostoma nigrum. NCBI lineage: Eukaryota > Metazoa > Chordata > Actinopteri > Perciformes > Percidae > Etheostoma > Etheostoma nigrum. The sequence continues at coordinate 31,534 of JAQOOF010000295.1, forward strand.
ATTATCTAGTATCTCATGGTATGTCCACGTAGCAGATGTTTTTATAAAAATAGGCTAAGGATTGTGTCAGAAACACGCAACTTTCTGTCGCACAATAGATAAATTACTGTTTAGTCAGGAGAAGCTCGCAGGCAATCGGGGGGATCTGGAGGCATACAGTTAAATAATTAATCTGAATATTTACCAATGGTTGCTCCTGCTCCTATGCTCATGGACAGCTCTTACTCACGCTCTCCGTCTCTACAAGATTAGGGGCACCAAAACGACCAGTTAAGATTGGGAAAAAGATTGTGGTTTGGACTAAAACACTCCCAAGGAACATGCAAGGCTTTAGTTTTTACTGGGAAGCGAACTCCGCTCTCTGGCTTGAAAGTCCTGCGGTCGTCAATTTGGTGAATACAGCAAAAAAAAGTGGAATGCTTACGAATTACAGTGCTTAACTTTTCATAGCTTTTTGAACGAATAGTTCATGAGAACATTCTGAGTTGAATCATCAACATCTCTGCCAAGGTCTAAATTAGATTTATAGACGGGACTGTCATACTGGGTTGTGTTTATTTGCACAGTTCTTGGATTTTCTTTGCATGTTTGTATACAATATATGTATATTTGTGTTTAACTGTTTAACTTCCACTTTGCTTGTTTGAAAGCCATGACGTCTCTCTCATGGGTGGGGCAAATTCTCTGGGCGGGCAAAGAAGAGAAAGGGGAGGCAATCTTGCCCCTTATGACCTCATAAGGGTCAAGATTCTAAATCGGACCATCTGAGCTTTAATTTTCTTAAAGGCAGAGCAGGATACCCAGGGCTCGGTTTACAACTATCACCATTTCTAACCACTGGGGGACCATAGGCAGGCTGGGGGAACTCATATTAATGTTAAAAAAAAACACAAAGTGAAATTTTCATGCCAAGAGACCTTTAAAGCTAGTTTTTTGCTGCATATTAGGCCGGGGGAATGACATGCCGGTCGGAGATGAGCCCTTGGCTGCTGCGTCAAGGTGCAAACCTCTATACATGGAGCTACCCAGACGCCCAGTTTAATTGTTCTTTAACACAGAAGAAAACATACTGTGCACTGTGCTCTTCAGCTTCATTATACAGTATAGACTAACATATGCACAAACACAGTCACACACTGTTCAACACACATATTATGTGCAAATTGGTTTTCTCTGCAAAAGCTAACTGATCATTTTGAAACTGCTCTGTTGATGCAGGGGTGGGTGAGCCTGGTGGAATGCTACTGCTGCTGGGTGCATGGTGATGATGCTGGCAGTCAGGTACAGCTGGAGAGTCCTGCTTAATCCCTTAGTGCCACTGGCAGCTCATTTAGCTTTGGTGCTATCAGTTTGTGCTACAGCCACCCTATGTAAACCACTGTCCCTCCAAAGCTGTTTATACAGGTAAAGCAAGTGACAACACATCCAAAGCTGGCAAGGGTTAATGCAACAGCTAATGGCATGCATGTGCTGTGATATTTTAGATTATGTTTTGATTGCGATTTATGGTGTTTAACCAAAAAGTAAGAAAGTATCTGACAGGTAAGCTGGTGAACAGGCTTTGTCCTCTATCAACATTTGTGTTTTGTATTATTTAAGTACTTCATGGGGAGAATAATGTTGTTGTTTTTTTTTAAATATAGAATGAATTTGTACTGTACCTTAAAGCCACACTGTACAGTATGTAATTTCTGACTACAACACCCTGCGGTGGTAGTAATCGAAAAGAAATGTGGCAGAAAGCAATGCATTCCCCTTTTAATGAAGGAATTTGGTCCACATGTACCCTGTGGTGTTTTAATCAGTTGGTTTTGTAATAGAGACGAGATATGGGGCCCTTTTCAGGACTCAATCAGATGGAGATGTCTGCATTGCCCCGCCACCAGGGACGTCACTAGGATTAAAAGACGGGGAGGGTGGGGTCTTAGCCCTCAGGCTATGCTTAACTTTCCCTTCAAAAGTCTTACTTACAAACATTACTCTAATGGTAGCTTTTACATACATCAAAGCTGCATGGGGGGAACTTCCTTAGGTCAGACTGCTCCTGCTGAGTTATACTGTAGGCTAGCACTTAGATGTTATCCATCTGCAATGAGACTATTTAATTACACTAATTACTGTTACTGCATGGTAGTGGGGTGTCATGTCAACATCCAAATGTCAGGTCCAGCACAAATCTGTAGAACAGACAAACGGAGGTCAGTGTACAATGACAAATATCAATACTACAGAAAGATTAAAATAATTTATAGCTACTGTTGCATAAGTTATCACGTTAGCTGTTGATAAGAATCCTATGTAAAGTAGCTACTGTCTGAATTCAAAAACCTGATGGCTGGAGAAATAAGTTTCAACAATTACTGTAGGTATGTATGTATGTACTGTATGTATGTATGCATGTATGTATGTACTGTATGTACAGTATGTATGTACAGTATGTATGTATGTATGTACTGATTAGATTAGATTCAACTTTATTGTCATTACACAGGTACAGGTACAAGGCAACGAAATGCATGTATGTATGTATGTACAGTATGTATGCGCATGTATAGCCCAGTAAACCAAATGACAATTCAAATAGATTATTCCTACCCCCTAACACGACCCACAGGAGTATTTCATAAAGAAGCGCCCCTAGCGGTGGCCAGTAATAAGACCCACAGGAGTGTTTTCTCGTCCCTAAACCAGAAAAGGGGGTTGCGGTTTTAAACACGCCCTTAACGCTGTGAAAGAGCCGTTTGGTTATGTTTAGGCACAAAAACAACTTGGTTAGTAGGGATGAGCGAGTACAGCATTATCTGTATCTGTATCTGTACTCGGACTGGGCGGGGCCAAACCTGGAAGTTGACAGGGTTTAACCCAGAAGTTGTCTTGAAATGGGTTTATCCGGTACATTATATTAAGCATACAATTGATATGGGTTGATCAGAAATTGTTATATTTATTGCTGATTAGAAAACTATTTACATGACAGCATCAGCATTGAACTTCAGATCAATGGTGTTGTCATGGTAACAAACAAACTATATACAGAACAAGTTTTGCAACAACGAATACAACACATGCAGTTATTACAGGGTATGTACAGCAATCCTTTAGTTAAATTTACTACTTTTTAATATCTTTTTTACTACCTTCAGAATTTTTTTTAAAACCATCACGACACTGAATTGCAAGTGTTAATCAGCGACCTTTCTATTCTTTACACAGATTTTGACATTTATAACATACAGAAATGAATAGATTTAGAGACAACATATCATTAACAACATATTGCACATATTTATTTCACTTAGTAAATAAAAGTAAAACAAACTAAATGTGCAATGGAAAGAATGGATAGTTCCAGCACAATGGCTGGCATTCACTGCAATTTGATGCATTACAAAACGGCATCTTCTTACCACAAGTGAATGACTTTGCGACGTCAGAGTAACATTTCTTTAAACAGCTCTGAAATTCCTTCATTTGAGTTAAATGAGTGCATATGCAACCGAAGTGCGTTGGCTCCCATCCAGTTAACATTGATGTTTTTTAAGCCTGCCTGTTATTCCCTACTACAGGCCTGAGCCAGTCCTTAAACTCTGGGTTGTTCACCCAGCTATCAGAAAACTTGCATTTGCCCATTATAAGACTACAATGGTTGTCCAGTCGTTGAAGATATGGCTTGAAGTAAGTCTAAAATAAAACGTAAGCTAGCCACTTCTGTTGCGCGCGCAGTGTTCTGAGATGATGTCGAACAACCACTGAATATGATGTCAGCATCAAACATAGACGGAGACGAAAGATCTTTGATTATGTGCCCAGACATGCCAAAGCCCATATTTAAACGGACTAACGCGAACGCAGGATAAAATTTCAATCAGAATAGGACACCTGATAGTCTGGAAAAAAATAATACCTAATTTTAAAAAAATAATACTTCTGAGACCACATGGCCTTAAATTTGACAATTTTGATATATAATTTTTTAATACTTTTTAAAACTCCGGACACCCTGTATTAAGTAAAATGTAATGAACAAGAGTTTTCATACTCAATATAACTTTCTTTTTTTAACTTTACATTTTTTTATGATCAGTGTGATTTTTTTTGTTTTCGTTTATTTTTTTATTTTTAATTCCACACCAGATATGTGTGTGTGTGTGTGTGTGTGAGTTAAGAGAGAGACACGGAATGAGAGAGAGAGAGAAAGAAAGAGAGAGAGGGGGCGGGGGAGTACTGTGTTCTACGGATCAAATAGATTGAATAAATTAAAACCAGCAGAGGTTTAAAAAAAAAATCTCCGACGGCAGAGACGCGCAACGCAAGTCGCATTCTACCAAGCAGCATGTCTGAAACCCCACGTTTACCAGAAATCTACTGGTAAAGTAAGAACTACAAACCGAAGTAAAAAACAAACCTGAAGCTGAAGAAACCATAAACGTTAACGGAAAAGAGAGAGGGAGAGAGAGAGCGCTGTTCACTTCTCCGTGTTCTGTGTGTGAGTGAGTGAGCACAGCGTGTGTGTGTAGAGGAGGGGTGCTGGGACTATCACAGAACGCAGACACGGTCCAGATATTGACTTGTATTACTCGTATAATACTTGTATTCGGCAAAAGAGCTTTATCCGTTACTTTAGCCGGATACTCATTTCAGCCGAGTATCCGGCTCGTCTCTAGTTGTAACCTTTAGAGAACGTTTCCCTAACATTCTTTTTTCCCCTAACCTTTAAAAAACTTTAACACCCATATCATTAGTGTGTATATATATATATGTGTATATGGGGTGCCGTTTGTGAAGCGGCTCATGCTGAAAATAACAGCAACATTTTGAGGGTCACTTTCTTGCACATTTACAACAATATTTGTCAACTTGGAGATATTTTAAATAGTTAAATCCAAATAATAAATAAAATGTTACACCTAAATGTTAAATTTAAATCTAAATCTAAATGTTAAATCTAAATATTAAATCTAAATCTAAATGTTTCTCCAACTGTGTTTATTATTTTAGGTAGTTATTATCATGTTTATCCAAGTTCAAGAGTCCATTTCCCCGGATGAGATTATTTTTATTTGTTATTTGACACTATAAACACACTGACCTCCTCAAGCTTTTATTTTGGTACTTCCAGTTACCGGCATTTTAATAAGCATATTAGTTAAATATTTAGTTTTAGATTTTACATTTAGATTTAACAGTTAGATTTAGATTTAACATTTATATTTAACATTTAGATTTAACATTTAGATTTCAATTTAGATTTAACATTTAGGTGTAACATTTAATATTTGGATTTAACTATTTAAAATATCTCCAAGTTGACAAATATTGTTAAAAATTTCATACCAGTTTTTTAAACATTATTTAAAGCTAAATGTGACAAAATGTTGCTGTTATTTTCAGCATGAGCCACTTTACAAACGGCACCCCATATACACATATATATATATATATATATATATATATATATATATATATATATATATACACACACACACACACACACACACACACACAAAGTGTGCATTAGCAGGAATTAATTATATTAGCAGGAATTAATGAACAGGCAAACTTGATGGGATTTCAAATTTTAATATACAAACAATAAACAATAAACAAAATACAAAAAAGATAAAAGGATGTTGAGTGCAAAGTTCAAATGTAGTGCAAATGTGTGCAAGATGCAATATGATGAAGCATGTGTAGGTGAATTGATATGTCATACTAAGAATGAACACATTGAAAAAAGCAAGACAAATTTAGTAACAACCCTGTTTTTGTAATTACAAATACTGATAGTTTTCACATTTCTTTGATTATTATGAACATCATGAAGAAGAATTTCAATTTACTGTCTGTGTGGGGCAAACTTCAGGACTTTCCGAATCAAATCCTCTGTGTCTGCTGCAGTCAGCGCAGGGAAGTTTTTCTGGCAGGCCGCTAGAGTAGAAGTCAAAATGAAGCAAAGTTACAAGTCAAATTAAAACCTCTTATCAGCCAAGCTAAGCATAATACTAATGTGAACAATAAAAACACCTGCCTTTTATAACCCTGCATACTGCCAGGTCCTGGAAGGCCTTTGTCTTTC
>JAQOOF010000296.1:0-37523 GCA_029931835.1 Etheostoma nigrum
AGAAATTCGTTTTGATAAGTCCTTTATTAGACAATTCTCTGTAGTAGTGTTTTAGAATATTATATCTTGCATGCTTAAATTCATATATTTATATTCATATTATAATCACTGCTTTCATGCTTATATGATCTCATATGCACATTTAACCAAATATGTTTCCTTTAAAGCTTTTAACCAAATATGTTTCCTTTAAAGCTGTTAGGGCCTCCAGGCAGTAAAATGTCTCCACGGCCGCATATCATAAAGATAGCAAATGTCTCCAAGTGTCTTAACTCCGAGGTCTGGTAAAGGCCAGGGTGCCACGGCAGACCTGCACTTTGAACTCTTTTCTCTGTGTAGGCATAAACCATTATACCAGATGCTTTAGACTAAACAACTGTAAATCTTTGTATGTGTGTGTGTGTCTCCAACAACCTTCAATAAAAAGCCTATGCTTTTGTAACTAGGTGTCTGTCCCGTGGAAGCAATACTGGCAGGCAGATTGCTCCTGCGGTTCTTTCCCTTTTGCAAAAGACATTAACTCCACATTTTGCCGTCTGAGTCTCGTTTTCTTTGCTTGACCATGTTTATTTAGTAAGATAAAGTGTCGCTAAACCTGACATTTTCTGGTGCCGAAACCCGGGAGTCAACAGCTGAGGAGTCCAGGACCGCGCTCGATCAAGGCCCGAGAATCTGTCGACAGCCGTCCACCCCTTCGCTGGACGGGGCCCTAGATTGGTCCGGTGCTGCCCTGCATTCCCCGGTGACGACTTCCCCATGGTCGAGCAACGGACAGACACGGTGAGTGTGGCAGTTCTGAGTTTCTCATGTAAAAAAGAGGTGCACGGAGTTTTTGCTAGTTAGGGTTTGTACTGAGGATGTGACAAATCTGAAAGTAATGGTTATAGTAGCCCCGCTGTATATTGGGTCTGTTATTCTGTTTACCTGTGTGTACATATACAAACGCTTGACGTAACGGCTGTGTGTCTTACGGTCTGGGACTTTATTGAGTGATTTGTTGTGGATGCTAGGAGCAGGTGCGGACTCGAAGCCGGGTTGTTGTGGTTAATACTTTCCGTCTGGGACATAACTAGTTTAAACAGGGAGCTATCAGTTGGTTCTGACAAGTTCCGGGACGTCCTAGCGACACGTTTCCCCGTGCGGGGAGACCGGGTGTCTAGAAGCCCTCCTGATTGGGTTCGGGAGCTGGCAGGGGTGATCACCGGCTTTTTGTTTCCCGACACGCCGTGTGTGTGTTTGCACAGCGGTGACCAGTCGGAAGCGCTGTGTACGTCTTTCACAGCGAGGCAGTGTTGTTTGTTTGTGTATTGTTGCAGTGCACTGTTTGCTATTTTGTGTGTTGTGTTTTATGTGTGTTTCACTATTACGCTATGTGTGTTGACTCATAGTGGGTAGTGAATTTGTGTTTGTTTCCCGACACACCGTGTGTGTTTACACCGCGGCAGGTCGTCGGAAGCGCTGGGTGTTTTTCCCGTAGCGGGTTTGTGTATTGTTTGTGACAATTTGTTTGTTTGTTTGCTGTTTGGTTGTGAGACAATAAAAGTGTTGCTGCACAGCGGTTTATTGTGATAACTTGTGGTTCTTTGTGAGACTTTGCTTAGGACAGGGACACAGGTTGGGTGTAACGCAGTGTTGTATTGTGATTTGTGAAGTTTTATTGTTGCAGTGTTTTATTGTGGAAATTGTGTGATTTGTGAAACAGAGCAGGATGGGTCAAAATCAGAGTACAGCCGTCCTGAAGGACGTAAAATTTATGGAGGAAAACTTCCCGGGAAGTGTAGAATTTGTGAAAGATTGGATAAAGAAATACGGCTTTGATGGTGAGATTAGGATGACGTCTGTTACTAGTTTATTAGAACGACTGCAGGTAGAGGAGAGAGTTGTAATGACTGAGAAAAAAAGACGGAGGATATTGAGGGAGCTGAGTGCGGCCGGAATGTGGAGAGAGCAGGCATGCAAGCGAGAGAGGGAGATTGAGAGGAAGAATGAGGAAAATGAGCTAAAAACAGACGCTGTTACAGTCATCACTATAAAAAACAACAGCCCAGATGCAAAATGTAGTATAATAAAAAAAGAGATAAAAAAAGGTCCAGATACAGAATGCACCGTAGCAGCTTTGAAGATTCATCCAGATGATGAAACTGGAGTGAAAATACGGAAAAAACCCCCGCAGCAGCCCCTACAGCCCCCCCCTCAGCAGCCTGAGGAGGAGGCGGGTCCCCCTACACCGGATGGTGACGGGACCGAGGAGGAAGAGGGGGAGAGTGAAGCCGAGGAGGAGGAACCAGAGGGCGGTGCTGTGGGTGGGCAGCAGAAGCCCGACACGCCTCTGAAGGACAGAACGAGGCGGGGTGAACAAAAAGTGAAACAGGAAAAGACAGTTGCACCCAAGCCAGCTAAAAATGCACAGGTCTGCCTATATCAAAAGAATAATAGACTCTACCCTGATCTCAGCCCTCTACAACGCCCCCTATTGACCAATTATCCACCCCCAGATATAGCAGAACAACATTTAGAAGAAAAAGTAAGTCACAGTTTCCCCATGATGGAGGTGGCAAACCCCCACTATGGAGAAGGGGGAGATCAAGAACGCACTATTAGAGTGTATCGCCCCTGGACTAACACAGAAATGACTGAAGCATGTAAAGGGTTAGGAGACCCTACAACAAATGCCAAAGAATGGGTGACCAACTTCAAACAGCTAATGGATTCATACCAATTGAATGGCTATGAAACAACCAAAGCCCTGCAAATCTGCCTAGGTCATAACTGGACCAGAGTGAAGGGAAATTACACTGGAAAGGATCAAACTGAAGCATGGCTGCCAGCAGGGAGCGACGCTCTGAGCATACAGATTACCGGAGTAGGTGATAGAGTTACTGAAGTGTGGAAAAAGCGACCAGACCACACAAAGATTGAAAGCACAAGACAAACTGACGGAGAAGATGTCTATCAGTTCCGAGGAAGACTGGAAGACGTCTTCAAAGCAAACAGCGGGCTGACAGATGATGGAGATCCGAACGGAACGTACCAAAATCAGTTAAAACAACATCTCTTGAACAACATGAAACCTGCCTTGGCCGACTTTGTCAGAAAACATCAGGTTGGCTGGAGAACAGCCACCCTCGTCCAGCTAATGGAATGGGCAGAGCATGCGCAGGAAGTTCTGCACAATAAGAAGAATAAACAGTCTGACATAAAATTACAGGCGGTGGCCGAAGCTATGGTTAGCTGCATGGCTAACTACCAAGGAGCAAATGGAGGACGCCAACAGAAAGGCCAATGGAAAAAAAACGACCGATGTTACTGAAAAACATGCAGGACAACTCCCCCAAAACTGAGAAAGATGTTTGGCTATCAGATGGTGCCACTTGTGTTGATGGCCTATATCAGAAAGATGGCAAGCCCTGCTTGCCTAAAAATTTGTATCATATAGTCGCTAGGGTGAGCCATGGCGGAAGCCATGTCTCTACAGCAGGGATGATGTCTATGATACAGAAGGTGTTTCACACCTTCAAAGGATTAAATTCTTATCTAAAAAAATTCTTATCTAAAAAATTTTTGTAGAGGATGCATTATCTGTTGTAAACATAATCCGCAGGGAAATGTAAGACCAAAGAGAGGGAAATGCCCACAAGGGTCACATCCGTTCGAAGTCCTGCACATGGATTTCATAGAGCTAAACCGAAGTGGTACTTACAAGTACTGTTTAGTTCTGGTAGATTCCTTCTCAAAATGGGTAATAATAGCACCCTCACGAAAAGCTGATGCCATTACTGTAGCCAAAACACTCGCTAAAACGGTAATACCCCAGTATGGCATCCCAAGAATAATTTGGAGTGACAATGGCCCACATTTTGTAAACGAGACAGTATCATTGCTAGGACAACACCTAGGCATAGAACTGAAGAGACACTGTTCCTACCATCCCCAAAGTGCTGGATTGGTCGAGAGGACCAACGGCACAGTAAAAAACAGGCTAAAGAAAACTATGGATCAGACAGGAAAGCCATGGCCAGAGTGTCTTCCCCTAGTGGAGTTGTACATGAGAATTACACCAAACACGATAGGACTGACACCTTTTGAAGTGGTTCACGGCAGACCATTTATTTTACCTTTGTGGGAAGGGGTCCCCTGGGCAGAGAAAAGTGATGATCCAGGTGCCCTCTTAGCAGAGTGGATGTGTACAGTGTTTAAAGATAGGACTGTTCAAAGTGCATGTAATCTGCCTATCTCTCCCTCTCTGTCTCCTCAGGTGCAGAGACTCCAGCCAGGTGATGAAGTGCTGATAAAAGTGATAAAGAGGAAGTGCTGGTCATCACCAAAGTGGGAGGGGCCGTACACTGTGCTCATCACCACGCCCACAGCTGTAAAGATTGCTGAACGATCCACGTGGATTCACCAAAGTCACTGTAAAAAGATCATTCCATTCCCACACCCCGATTAGGCTGGAGGGCGGACGGTATCAAAACCTTTGTCTGCTGAAGAAAGAAGAAACCAACTGAGACTTTATACTCCAGCTATGGGTGAACTAAAGGGATGGGTTTGTTCTGTCCTACTGGTCCTCTGCGTGTCACTGACAGCGACTAAGGGACCACAACAACAACAGGTTTCACACGGAAACCGTATGCTCATTGACGAAGCCCTGAAAGACTATGACGTGGTCTACAATTCGTCCTATGATTTGAACCTTTGGTATCGCTATGCTAAATATGTAACCAAATCTGAGAACCACAAAAATTGTTATGTATGCACACGTATGCCAATTGCGGCCCACAACCCGTATGTTGTCCCGAAACCCGTCGACGCCAGCACCATATTCCCGCATGCGCTACCCTCCGCCGTAGCATCCGCTTTGTTGAATGAAACCCTGAATTGGCAAATGCCCCCGCCATTGCCCAAATGCAAATTGGACTTCACTAAATTTGTAAGTCAACCGTTTAACGAGACATATGGTCCCCTTTATGGTCCGGTCCACATACCCCCAGGTACCAAATATACATGCTATGAGAATCGTGTCCGCATACGACATGGAGAACCGGTACAGGTGGGAGAAGTCTCCCTAGTGCATTGCGCCGTGGTCTACACCCCCTGTACACCACTGCCCAATGGCACGTTAAACACCACCCAGGCAACACCTGGTACAATTTGTGTGCCCTATTTTCAGGCCCCTGATGCATTGGGAACATATGGCCAACTAGGAGTCAGTTGGCTGTGTGGCTCCTACATGTTCCTAGATTTACCGGCAGGTTGGGTGGGTCGTTGCGCTCTAGTAGAACCGGCAGATCACTCGTATATGGTAACGCTTCGCCCCCAACCACGTGCGAGACGTAGTGCTTTGGAACGCCATGACAGCGTATGGGGATCGGATGTCCCCAAGGACCACAAGCTGTGGTCAGATGGCCAAAAAGTTTTGCATGCACTTTTTCCGTGGGTAGGGGTGGGTAAAGTCGAGCTGAGAATGGAAACAATCAGTTACCGAGTAGGACTGTTCATGAATTCAACCGTAACAGCCCTATCAAAAATACGCGAAGAATTAACCGCTATAAGATTGATCGCCCTACAAAATAGGCTGGTGTTAGACCAGTTGACGGCATCACAGGGTGGTGTGTGTGCGCTTATTGGTACTACGTGTTGTACTTTTATCCCAGATAATGATAAAGATGCAGGTGTCATTCAGCAAGCCATTCTTAATTTGACTGCACTTAGAGATGCTGCTGAGGCAGATAATGTAGTAAGCGGAGATTTCCTCTCCTGGTTAACTTCAGGACCTTGGTATGGATTATTGCTTAGAATTGTTACTCCCCTTGTAGCAGTACTTGTAATAATTTTCATAGTATTAGGTTGTGTTATGCCCTGTGTTCATGCACTCATACAACGTACTATGTCTCAAGCTCTAACCAACTATGCACATGTTCATTTCCATCAGCTCTCTACTAAATCTACTCAGAATGATGAGTGGGTCCCAAGCTCACACAATGATGTATTAAACCACACATAAACCTTTGAACTCATCTTGGCCAAAAAGGGTGATCGCTCCCTAAGGGAGGGTCGAGAAGGAATTTTTCCTTTCTAAACAGATGGAAAGGGTTTTTTGCCTTCTCCCTGATGAAGAGTAAACAAGTATCCTATCCTGTGTGTGCATGTTTTGACGTAATTATTGAAAACCGCAACCCGGAGTGATAATTGCTGATGTTTGTTAAATGTACAACAGGAGGGAAATGACAGAGAAATTCGTTTTGATAAGTCCTTTATTAGACAATTCTCTGTAGTAGTGTTTTAGAATATTATATCTTGCATGCTTAAATTCATATATTTATATTCATATTATAATCACTGCTTTCATGCTTATATGATCTCATATGCACATTTAACCAAATATGTTTCCTTTAAAGCTTTTAACCAAATATGTTTCCTTTAAAGCTGTTAGGGCCTCCAGGCAGTAAAATGTCTCCACGGCCGCATATCATAAAGATAGCAAATGTCTCCAAGTGTCTTAACTCCGAGGTCTGGTAAAGGCCAGGATGCCACGGCAGACCTGCACTTTGAACTCTTTTCTTTGTGTAGGCATAAACCATTATACCAGATGCTTTAGACTAAACAACTGTAAATCTTTGTGTGTGTGTGTGTCTCCAACAACCTTCAATAAAAAGCCCATGCTTTTGTTTCTAGGTGTCTGTCCCGTGGAAGCAATACTGGCAGGCAGATTGCTCCTGCGGTTCTTTCCCTTTTGCAAAAGACATTAACTCCACATTTTGCCGTCTGAGTCTCGTTTTCTTTGCTTGACCATGTTTATTTAGTAAGATAAAGTGTCCTAAACCTGACATTTTCTGGTGCCGAAACCCGGGAGTCAACAGCTGAGGAGTCCAGGACCGCGCTCGATCAAGGCCCGAGAATCTGTCGACAGCCGTCCACCCCTTCGCTGGACGGGGCCCTAGATTGGTCCGGTGCTGCCCTGCATTCCCCGGTGACGACTTCCCCATGGTCGAGCAACGGACAGACACGGTGAGTGTGGCAGTTCTGAGTTTCTCATGTAAAAAAGAGGTGCACGGAGTTTTTGCTAGTTAGGGTTTGTACTGAGGATGTGACAAATCTGAAAGTAATGATTATAGTTGGCCCCGCTGTATATTGGGTCTGTTACTCTGTTTACCTGTGTGTACATATACAAACGCTTTACGTAACGATTGTGTGTCTTTACGGTCTGGGACTTTATTGAGTGATTTGTTGTGGATGCTCGGAGCAGGTGCGGACTCGAAGCCGGGTTGTTGTGGTTAATACTTTCCGTCTGGGACATAACTAGTTTAAACAGGGAGCTATCAGTTGGTTCTGACAAGTTCCGGGACGTCCGAGCGACACGTTTCCCCGTGCGGGGAGACCGGGTGTCTAGAAGCCCTCCTGATTGGGTTCGGGAGCTGGCAGGGGTGATCACCGGCTTTTTGTTTCCCGACACGCCGTGTGTGTGTTTGCACAGCGGTGACCAGTCGGAAGCGCTGTGTACGTCTTTCACAGCGAGGCAGTGTTGTTTGTTTGTGTATTGTTGCAGTGCACTGTTTGCTATTTTGTGTTTTGTGTTTTATGTTGTGTTTCACTATTACGCTATGTGTGTTGACTCATAGTGGGTAGTGAATTTGTGTTTGTTTCCCGACACGCCGTGTGTGTGTTTACACCGCGGCAGGTCGTCGGAAGCGCTGGGTGTTTTTCCCGTAGCGGGTTTGTGTATTGTTTGTGACAATTTGTTTGTTTGCTGTTTGGTTGTGAGACAATAAAAGTGTTGCTACACAGCGGTTTATTGTGATAACTTGTGGTTCTTTGTGAGACTTTGCTTAGGACAGGGACACAGGTTGGGTGTAGCGCAGCGTAATATTGTGAAGTTTTATTTTATTGTCGCAGTGTTCTATGGTGGAAATTGTGTGATTTGTGAAACAGAGCAGGATGGGTCAAAATCAGAGTACAGCCGTCCTGAAGGACGTAAAATTTATGGAAGAAAACTTCCCAGGAAGTGTAGAATTTGTAAAATAATGGACAAAGAAATACAGCTTTGATTGTAACTTAGAATGACGTCTGTTACTAGTTTATTACAGCGATTGCAGGAATGTGGAGGAAGCAGGCAGCCAAAAAAGGGAGACAGAGACAGATAAGGGAAACTACAGAGACAATGTTTCCCTTGTTCTCTGTTTGCGCCTTTTTATTTGGAATATAACGAAAACCAAGCATAACTCAAATCTGAAAATGGGGGATTCACTCAAAATTGAACATTGGATTGGATTGATTGAAAAATTGGTTGGGAACAGTCAGAACTGGAAACAACGGAGCCCGGGGGCCCCTAAATAAAGGTGAGCAGAACCTGTTGTGAATCGAATCTGCATATTGGTGACATCTAAATTAAGGCAATGATGTTTTCATGGTCTGACTGATAAAAATTGGAGTGATCCAGTGGGGTTAATTATGCTACGTGTTGTTGAAGAGTAAAGAGTAGCCAAACAGTGGGTTTGGTGAGAAGTAGTGTGTATTTTGTCTGAGAGACAGACTACACACATGGAGGAAGCAGTGTGTTAAAATTTCTGAACGCAGAACCTTTTAAAACATGAGTAGTGTTAAAATTTCTTAGCAAATCCTATGAGGAGTAATGCATGTATACATGATTACAATCACAATTATATGAGGGTGTCTGACGAATCACATACATTGATTACTGAGTTGGGACCAGATCCCTCTAGATTACAGATGGACTTATTGGTAAAAGAAAAGAAAAAAAACAATGAGTCAGAGAGCTAGTGAACGAAATTAGGAAAAAGTAATGGAAGAATATAGAACGGTTGGTCGATATCAATTCCAAAATTGTTAGATTTAAGGAAAATAAGTAAAAAAGGGTACGTGCATGTACGTGTGTATGTATGTATATATATGGAGATATATGTATGCATATATATACATATTTGAAGTTGCTCAAGAAGAATGAGCCAGAGTACATGGATTGCCACTGTTATGGGAAGACTAAGTTTATTTTTTTTTTTTTATTTTTAATGGGAATTCAAATTTGTACTTTCAATTATTTTATTTCCAGTATGTTTTTTTTTTTTTTTTAACAAGTCAAAAGCATTGAGGTGCTTAGACATGGAGGGAACATGAGCAACATGGTCACAAATACAGACAAACAGCTGAACATTCAGAGTAAACCTGGGGTTGTATATGTGTAGATATGAATTCGTTTTTGATTAAGGTACAATTACGTTAACAGCCGCTAGATTTGTAAAAACATTGTTGAAATAGTTTAAAATGCCGGACTGCAGTGGGAACATGTGGAGAGGTCAGTGTCAGTCTGTGCTTATGATTCATATCTCAAGCTAGCTAGCCTTGGTCAACAAGATTTCAAGAGTTATAGGAGGCAGTTTGCTAGGCATGTAATATAATATTGACTGACACACAAAAGGTTATAGCATGCATTATAGTTTGGCATTTTTAACAGTAATTTCACTATGTCACATTTCTGAAAAAGACAACTATTGTGTTAGTGCCAAAATAAGACCAGATTGCTCCAGTCAAGTGCCACACGTTTCACTAGCAAAAACATATGATATGAGATGGAACAATGTGGAAAGAGCAGCTTTTCCTCACCTAAAAGAAGAGCTATTGTCATCCGCAACACTTGAACAGACTGTGGATTTTAGGGAAAGATTTTTGGCCTCAGATGTATGGCTGGCAGACGGTGCAACTTGTGTGGATAGCCTATATCAGCAAGATGTATTTTATGGTAGCTGGGTGGGCCATGGCGAAGAGCCATGTCCCAACAGCGGGGAATGGTACAGAATAAGGTGTTTCACACCTTCAAAGGATTAAATTCTTATCTAAAAAAATTTTTTGTAGAGGATGCATTATCTGTTGTAAACATAATCCGCAGGGAAATGTAAGACCAAAGAGAGGGAAATGCCCACAAGGGTCACATCCGTTCGAAGTCCTGCACATGGATTTCATAGAGCTAAACCGAAGTGGTACTTACAAGTACTGTTTAGTTCTGGTAGATTCCTTCTCAAAATGGGTAGTAATAGCACCCTCACGAAAAGCTGATGCCATTACTGTAGCCAAAACACTCGCTAAAACGGTAATACCCCAGTATGGCATCCCAAGAATAATTTGGAGTGACAATGGCCCACATTTTGTAAATGAGACAGTAACAGTAACATTGCTAGGATAACACCTAGGCATAGAACTGAAGAGACACTGTTCCTACCACCCCCAAAGTGCCGGATTGGTAAAAAATAGGCCAAAGAAAATTATGGATCAGGCAGGAAAGCCATGGCCAGAGTGTCTTCCCCTAGTAGAGGTGTACATGAGAATTACACCAAACACGGCAGGACTGACACCTTTTGAAGTGGTTCATGGCAGGCCGTTTATTTTACCTTTGTGGGAAGGGGTCCCCTGGGCAGAGAAAAGGGATGATCCAGGAGCCCTTTTGTGGATGTGCAAAGTGTTTAGAGATAGGACTGTTCAAAGTGCATGTAATCTGCCTATCTCTCCCCCTCTGTCTCCCCAGGTGGGGAGACTCCAGCCAGATGACCAAGTGCTGACGAAAGTGATAAAGAGGAAGTGCTGGTCATCACCAAAGTGGGAGGGGCCGTACACTGTGCTCATCACCACGCCCACAGCTGTAAAGATTGCTGAACGATCCACGTGGATTCACCAAAGTCACTGTAAAAAGATCATTCCATTCCCACACCCCGAATAGGCTGGAGGGCGGGCGGTATCAAAACCTTTGCCTGCTGAAGAAAGAAGAAACCAACTGAGACTTTATACTCCAGCTATGGGTGAACTAAAGGGATGGGTTTGTTCTGTCCTACTGGTCCTCTGCGTGTCACTGACAGCGACTAAGGGACCACAACAACAACAGGTTTCACACGGAAACCGTATGCTCATTGACGAAGCCCTGAAAGACTATGACGTGGTCTACAATTCGTCCTATGATTTGAACCTTTGGTATCGCTATGCTAAATATGTAACCAAATCTGAGAACCACAAAAATTGTTATGTATGCACACGTATGCCAATTGCGGCCCACAACCCGTATGTTGTCCCGAAACCCGTCGACGCCAGCACCATATTCCCGCATGCGCTACCCTCCGCCGTAGCACCCGCTTTGTTGAATGAAACCCTGAATTGGCAAATGCCCCCGCCATTGCCCAAATGCAAATTGGACTTCACTAAATTTGTAAGTCAACCGTTTAACGAGACATATGGTCCCCTTTATGGTCCGGTCCACATACCCCCAGGTACCAAATATACATGCTATGAGAATCGTGTCCGCATACGACATGGAGAACCGGTACAGGTGGGAGAAGTCTCCCTAGTGCATTGCGCCGTGGTCTACACCCCCTGTACACCACTGCCCAATGGCACGTTAAACACCACCCAGGCAACACCTGGTACAATTTGTGTGCCCTATTTTCAGGCCCCTGATGCATTGGGAACATATGGCCAACTAGGAGTCAGTTGGCTGTGTGGCTCCTACATGTTCCTAGATTTACCGGCAGGTTGGGTGGGTCGTTGCGCTCTAGTAGAACCGGCAGATCACTCGTATATGGTAACGCTTCGCCCCCAACCACGTGCGAGACGTAGTGCTTTGGAACGCCATGACAGCGTATGGGGATCGGATGTCCCCAAGGACCACAAGCTGTGGTCAGATGGCCAAAAAGTTTTGCATGCACTTTTTCCGTGGGTAGGGGTGGGTAAAGTCGAGCTGAGAATGGAAACAATCAGTTACCGAGTAGGACTGTTCATGAATTCAACCGTAACAGCCCTATCAAAAATACGCGAAGAATTAACCGCTATAAGATTGATCGCCCTACAAAATAGGCTGGTGTTAGACCAGTTGACGGCATCACAGGGTGGTGTGTGTGCGCTTATTGGTACTACGTGTTGTACTTTTATCCCAGATAATGATAAAGATGCAGGTGTCATTCAGCAAGCCATTCTTAATTTGACTGCACTTAGAGATGCTGCTGAGGCAGATAATGTAGTAAGCGGAGATTTCCTCTCCTGGTTAACTTCAGGACCTTGGTATGGATTATTGCTTAGAATTGTTACTCCCCTTGTAGCAGTACTTGTAATAATTTTCATAGTATTAGGTTGTGTTATGCCCTGTGTTCATGCACTCATACAACGTACTATGTCTCAAGCTCTAACCAACTATGCACATGTTCAGTTTCCATCAGCTCTCTACTAAATCTACTCAGAATGATGAGTGGGTCCCAAGCTCACACAATGATGTATTAAACCACACATAAACCTTTGAACTCATCTTGGCCAAAAAGGGTGATCGCTCCCTAAGGGAGGGTCGAGAAGGAATTTTTCCTTTCTAAACAGATGGAAAGGGTTTTTTGCCTTCTCCCTGATGAAGAGTAAACAAGTATCCTATCCTGTGTGTGCATGTTTTGACGTAATTATTGAAAACCGCAACCCGGAGTGATAATTGCTGATGTTTGTTAAATGTACAACAGGAGGGAAATGACAGAGAAATTCGTTTTGATAAGTCCTTTATTAGACAATTCTCTGTAGTAGTGTTTTAGAATATTATATCTTGCATGCTTAAATTCATATATTTATATTCATATTATAATCACTGCTTTCATGCTTATATGATCTCATATGCACATTTAACCAAATATGTTTCCTTTAAAGCTTTTAACCAAATATGTTTCCTTTAAAGCTGTTAGGGCCTCCAGGCAGTAAAATGTCTCCACGGCCGCATATCATAAAGATAGCAAATGTCTCCAAGTGTCTTAACTCCGAGGTCTGGTAAAGGCCAGGATGCCACGGCAGACCTGCACTTTGAACTCTTTTCTTTGTGTAGGCATAAACCATTATACCAGATGCTTTAGACTAAACAACTGTAAATCTTTGTGTGTGTGTGTCTCCAACAACCTTCAATAAAAAGCCCATGCTTTTGTTTCTAGGTGTCTGTCCCGTGGAAGCAATACTGGCAGGCAGATTGCTCCTGCGGTTCTTTCCCTTTTGCAAAAGACATTAACTCCACATTTTGCCGTCTGAGTCTCGTTTTCTTTGCTTGACCATGTTTATTTAGTAAGATAAAGTGTCCTAAACCTGACACTCGCGACAACAATAGTGACAAGTAGGCGAATGCATGTTAATGAAAATAAAGCAGAAGACATGCAGAAGACAACGGAATAACTGTTAAACACGTTTATTTCGGATCAGACGGCAGCTGATTTGACACATGAGACTCCAGGATTAATCTTAGCCTGGCTGTTCTGCTCTGGACCAGGCTAGCCGCAAAGAATAAATCTCCATGGTTACTTGGCTGGGCTTAATTCAATCTGCTTTCGTGCAACCGAGTCAAAGCTAAATTCATCCAGGATAACTTGAATATCCCGGCTTAATCCCTTATCCTAGTTTCGTGCAATAGGCCTCCGGTCTAGACCATACTCTGTGATGTTATTTACAGAAACCCAACAATTCCCACAAAGAGAAAGCAGTAGGCGACAGAGCCAAGGAAAATCTTCCTTTTAAGAGGCAGAAACCTCGAGCAGAACCATGGTTCAGGGTGGACGGTCATCTGCCTCGACTGATTGGGGCTGAGAGAAAGAGACAGACAGAGAAAGAGAGAGACATGGAGAATTGCAGCAGAGGGTGTCGACCAGGAACATAGAGGCAGCAGGTGACTCCAACCACAGATCCAAACTCCACAGCTCCAGAGTAAGAAACACCTGCAGGAAGCGATACGAGGAGAGAGGAGAGGGTCGAGAGAGCACAAGACTCCAGGAAAGGGAAGAAGTCGAGGTAGTAACATGCATTAATGGGATGAGGTTGCATAAAGATGGAGAGAAGGAGAAGGAGGAGGAGAGAGGTGCTTAGTGCATCATGGGAAGTCCCCTGGCAGTCTAGGCCTATAGCAGCACAACAAGTAACCCTGCATTCTGGGAGTGCAGTGCTCTGGTGGGGTAGTAAGGTACTATGAGCTCTTTAAGATAAGATGGTGCCTGAACATGAAGCACTTTGTAGGTGAGAAGAAGGATTTTAAATTATATTCTGGATTTTACTGGAAGCCAATGCAGAGAAGCTAAACCAAGACAGATGTGAACTCTTTTCCTGGTTCCTGTCAGAACGTGCTGCAGCATTCCGGATCTTAAAGGCCATTATCTATATCGTTATATTTGGAAAAGTCACTTGAAATGTGATATTTAAGCGAGTATTTTTTCAGTCATTCATTGCCACGCGTTTAGTCTAAACATTAGTCAGAATCAGTGTAACGTTAAGTTAGGCTAACATATCTTTATTTTCACTTTCAGCCAGTAAAGTTGGACTGTTGGGTAACTTGCAGCAAAGCAAAACAGTGTTCAACTGGACTGTTACAGCAACTCGTTGTAAAATACAATAATTAAACAAGTCTTACTTTTGACAAAATGGCAGTATCTGTAAAGTTTGATGACTATGTCCCTGTGGCTGAAAATAGTTGGAGCTGAAGGGTGAGGTGATTAAATCCAAAGACCTCCCAATGAGTTAAATGTATTAAAAAAAATGTTTATTATGTATCTGTTACTAATGTTTGATTACTAAATATTAATTAACACCATTCTCGTTTTTTTACAGTGTAGGCAAAAATCTATCACTTAAATCTAGAATTGACCTATTTTTATATTTTTATATTTCAATCTGCTATTCAGTTTGTTAAGAATATATTGCACTCCCCGTTCTCTGATTATAAGATGTTAACAATGGAATTGGGCGACCAGCAGGCTACTACGTCAGTAAGCAGTTATTTGAAGATGAATAACACCTTATTAAGAGATGAAACTTTTAATAATAGTATTAAAGCCCTTATATCTGAAATCTTTTCTAACCTCACTGAGGGATTTAAACAAAAACATGGGGGGGGGGGGGGTTCTTTAAGTACAAGACCAGATGTGTTGCTATTAAGAGATTGTTAAAAGCTAATCACAATCACATGTAAACTAAATTACTTCATAGATTAAATGAATGATCTAAATATACTATTAATGAAGAAGAAAAATAGAAATTAAAAGGCTTAACTTACAACTTGAGGAGCTCTGTTTGGATTTAACCAGAGGGGCCTTTATAAGATCAATGGCCAAATGGTTAGAAGAGAGCGAGAAGAACGCAAGTTTTTCTTTTTTTTCACTAGAGAAAAGAAATGGTCAAAGAAAAGCTTTAACTTCTCTGCGTAGTAACATACCGTATGCAACCTAGCTATCAGAATAACTGCAACGAGAAGGAAACAAAAAGGTGACTAGTTGGGACTTGTCCCCAGCGGTACTTAAAGTCTGAAAACCCCAGCGCAACACATTAATGCTCATCACGATTTTAGCTGCTATTCATTGGCCATCAATGCACGCACACCACCCAACGTCACCACGCCTTAGGCTCCAGGCAAATGACTGATACAGCTAACACACACTACAACACAAATACACACAATCTACAACACAAATACACACACACTACAACACAAATACACACTCTACAACACAAATACATACCCTGCAACACAAATAAACACTACAACACAAATACACACTCTACAACACAAATACATACCCTGCAACACAAATAAACACTACAACACAAATACACACACTCTACAACACAAATACACACACTCTACAACACAAATACATACCCTGCAACACAAATACACACACTCTACAACACAAATACACACACTCTACAACACAAATACATACCCTGCAACACAAATAAACACTACAACACATATACACACACACTCTACAACACAAATACACACACACTACAACACAAATACACACACTCTACAACACAAATACATACCCTGCAACACAAATAAACACTACAACACTAATACACACACTCTACAACACAAATACATACCCTGCAACACAAATAAACACTACAACACAAATACACACACACTCTACAACACAAATACACACACTCTACAACACAAATACACACACTCTACAACACAAATACATACCCTGCAACACAAATAAACACTACAACACAAATACACACACTCTACAACACAAATACATACCCTGCAACACAAATAAACACTACAACACAAATACACACACTCTACAACACAAATATACACACTCTACAACACAAATACATACCCTGCAACACAAATAAACACTACAACACAAATATACACACACTCTACAACACAAATACACACACTCTACAACACAAATAGAGTGTTTGTGTGTACGCTATGAAGACATTTGGCCCATAAACTGAACAATCAGTATTATTATTTATATCACATTATTTATATTATATTATTATAGTTTAATTTATATCATATCATATTATTATTTGATTATTATTTATGGTATTATAGCATTATTATTCATATCATATTAAATTATTATAGAATTATGATTTATGATATTACAGTATTATTTTCCATATCATATAAAATTATTAAAGGTATCAACATATTACTACTAATGCAGATGGTCACAAAAGGTGCGGCTGTACTTGCAATTCAGTATTTTCAAATATCACGTCTTAGTCATTAGCTTCAGAGCGAAACACTCCATGTCAGAAGTGGGATTCGAACCCACGCCTCCAGTGGAGACTGCGACCTGAACGCAGCGCCTTGGACCGCTCGGCCATCCTGACTGAATAACACAATGTTTAGTATGATCTCTCACAGAAATAATAATATGGTAACTCAACTATGTCATGATATAGTAGGTTCTCAGTCATCCAGGTCGTAGTTATCAAAGGAAGGTTTCCCAATTGCCAGCCCAAATATATGGGTGTTTATGGGGACATGGAAGAAAGTCACCAGTGTGGCAATGTGCTTGACAATGGCAATACATTGCGCGGGATGTGAAGGCATCTTACCGACTCTGTGACCCAATGTGCAATGCAGGCTAAATACAATATGTGGTGGGAATCAAGATCCACCAAGGTTTCTGTCCAAGATGTCCACCTGTGTCCAGAAATGTCCCTACCAGATGGGAAATAGACTGAGATTTGGGTCAACATTGTGGAAATATCTTCAATAAGTTCAACTGAGTCCAAATCTGGAGCTCCTTTAAGTTAACATAAAGTACAGGTGACTGCTCAACATGCCCCCACCAACATACTGTTTTCAGTCCAACGTCCAAAAATATTTAACCTGTTAGCCTACTTTAAACTACATGTGGACAGTGTAGAGGTTGAGTTTTTCTTAACAGTTCTCTGGCTTAAAACCAAGTTCCACCGAGACTTGAACTCGGATCACTGGATTCAAAGTCCAGAGTGCTAACCATTACACCATGGAACCACTGTTCTAAAAGACAACATGGGTTTGCAAGGTACCTTCTTTCATAATATCAACACTTATTCACACAACAGTCAGAAAGAAGATTTGATGAAAATGCAGCATTTACTGGCTCACTTAAGTCATTTAGTAAACTAAACGTTGACACAGGATGTGGAAAAAGGCAAGTCAAGAAAAGGTTTTAAAGGACTTGCCACAAACAATGAATACAGCAGTAGATAGGTCTACTGTGTACACATGGAAAGGTTACGTGGGTTGATAATGCAGATGGTCACAAAAGGTGCGGCTGTACTTGCAATTCAGTATCTTGTGCAAATTCATGTCCACGAAAATGTAAACAATTGCTAATTTCTTTTTTCCTAATATCACATTTCAGTCATTAGCTTCAGAGGGAAACACTTCATGTCAGAAGTGGAATTCGAACCTGCGACCTGAACGCAGCGCCTTGGACCGCTCGGCCATCCTGACTGATAGACCTAATGTTTATTATAATCTCACACAGAAATAATACTATGGTAACTCAACTATGTCATGATATAGTAGGTTCTCAGTCACCCAGCTTTTTTGTTTGTAAATGGAAAGAATGTATTGTTTAATATTGGCAGCCAGCTCAAAAAAGCTTGGCTTCTTTTTCAAAAACTTTAATTTATGTAAATAAAATTTGGTTAAAATAATAATTAGATTTATCGTGGTGTAATACTCTGAATAAATCTCTCTATCATGTTGAGTGAATCCAAACAATACAATTTCCCAATGTAATGTAAATTGAGGGTAAATATGAAGAGCAATAAAATGTGATAATCTGCTCCATAGTTTCTTGGTATATTGGCAAGACCAAAATAAATGTACCAGTGTTTCATTTAGTTCTCCACAAAAAGTATTTTTTTCATTTTCTGCAGATAATGGTTAGTTGGGTAGAATCTGTGGAGCATTTGGAAAGATATCTCCTTAACTTTGTTGGTTAAGAAAAACTTGTGCGGCAGTAGCCAAACCTTTTCCCAACAAATCTCTTTAACATATGAAGACCAGCACGATAAAGCAGCAGGTGTACTTCTAACGTCTTGTTGAAAGAGTTGACGAGTTGCCTTATTCTTGCTTTGCCGAAGGGAAACTCTGTAGGAGAGAGGAGTAGGGCAGGTCACCGCTACATCTTAGTGATTTGTGATTAAACAACACGTCACCCAGAGGCTTTCCCCAGAAACATGAAGGCTAGACAAGTGGCCAATAGTTTACTTCAACATTCTTCCCGGGTAGGGGTCCCCACAGAAATCTTAACCGATCAGAAAACTAACTGAACATTGAAGGAGGTATACTCCCTGTTAGGGACCCGGGGCATTAAAACAACACCCTACATAGTTTGTGGCTTCATGAACAATATTGTATTATCTCATAGGTACTGGAAGCCACTCATCTCCACCAATGCATTTCTCAATGCCCAGATGTGTTACAAGATTTGCAGTGAGTGTTGTATTGTCCAGCAGAAAGGCAACAGATGTGTTACTTGTTGACTAGATTTGTATCATGGCAGTGCAAGCATTTTGCCAAGGTTCCATTTCCAGCCACCGCCATGTTTTGAAACCATATAAAACATAAATATTACATATTTCACCCAGGTTTCTTCTCTTATTCAATAAATAGTAAAAAGATCTGAAAATGTTCAGGGGATGTGGTAGAGCGCATGCAATCCCCGGCATCTCCAACAAGTGTTATTGTCCAGTCTGTAAAAGAGCTGCAAAAGCTCTTATTCTGAAAGAGGAAATTATTAAAAGGCAATGTCCTTGCTTTCATGGTATTTAATGCAAAAATCAGTCTCAATGACCAGATGTGTTGCAAGATTTGCAGGGAGCAGTGCATTGCCCAGTGATGGTGGTATAGTTGTCAGCATAGCTACCTTCCAAGCAGTTGAGCGGTGTTGGATTCCGAGCCATCGCAGTAGATTTCTTTGAGTGATGTTACTCTTTAACTTTGATTTATACAATAGCAGTGCAAGCATTTTGCCATGGTTTGATTTCCAGCCACCACCAGGTTTTGAACCACAGACACAGGCAGTGCACTATGATTTGCACTTTGTTCGTGTCTGGTAACTACTACTAACCAATTGAAAAGTTTATTAACAGAGCAGAAAGCAGCAGAAAGGCAACAGGTGTGTTACTTTTCGTCTATGATTTATACCATAGCAGTGCAATCATTTTGCCAAGGTTTGATGTCCAGCCACCACAGTTACATTTACAGGTTTTGAAGCCATATACAACGTTAACATTACATGTTTTACCCAGTTTTCTTGTTTTTTTCCGTAATATTTCAATTTCTTTGCGGTGAATCATCCCAAAAGGATTAATAAAGATAAGTCTTAGTCTATCTCGGAAAAAAGTAAAAAAAATAATCTGAAAATCTAAAAAGTATTGTCTTTTTCCGTGCGGAAGTTTTGTTCCATATTGTTTGTTACGATGTGAGAAACCAGTATCTGCAGGTAGTGTGGCCGAGTGGTCTAAGGCGCTGGATTAAGGCTCCAGTCTCTCTGGAGGTGTGGGTTCAAATCCCACCACTGCCATTTACAAATATTACATAGCTGGAATGCAACTGATGTGATGGCTTGGAGGTATAGCACCACTTTTTGGGTTGTTGTGGTCGAGTGTTTAAGGCGATGGACTAGAAATCCATTGGGGTATCCCCACAAAGGTCCAAATCCTGCCGATAATGAAAGGCATCCTTAGCATTGGTAGCAAACCAATGACATATTTACATCATACACAATCTCAGCTGTTCCTTCATGAACACTACTGTAATATCTCATAGGTACTTGGAGCCTGATGAAGCCAACAGAACCACATCATCTGCAAGAGCATAAACTGAATTCTAAGGTGCCCAGACTTGACACTCACCCACCTCACACCTCATGAAATGAATGGTGCTTTTCCCCACGAACATGCAGCAAGACTCCTTTTCATCAGTTTCAGTTGTGCAGTGGTTGTCACGTTCGCCTAACACGTGTAAGGTCCCATGTTCGACACAGGGTGGAAACACATTTCTTTGTTCGTGTTGACTTCACACAATCAAACTCTCTGTCGTGAAATTGTGGCCAGGACTACCGAAGTTTCCATAGTCATCACAATCCCGCCTCGCGTTATGAGGCGGGACACCCGCCTCATAACGCGAGCGGGCGCGCACGGCACACGGAGAAAAAAGTGAGAGAAAAGAAAAAGAGGCTAGCTGTCTGGAGGATAACAAGCTGAGATCGTGTGTGTCTTTGAGAACTGTAAGTCATATAACTGATGTTAGTTCATTTAAGCCTGTCGTTGTATTGGTCTGTGGTTCTGGCAAATTTAAAAGTTAGCTTGTTTGTGTTCTTCACCTGTTACCTAGGTTACACTTGTTACCTAGGTTACACCTGGCTGTTGATTGATTGACAATGTTATTTATTTCTTTTATTTCCACACACAGCCATAGCAGAGCTACCCACGCCCATGTTCATACTGATGCTTGATTGTAATGAAGCATCATCAGAAAGAAGTTGTGTCCGTCTGTGTTTTAACAGACACACCTGGGACCAGGTTGGAAACCAGAATCAGCTTTAAATCCAGTCCTAATCTAGTCCTCACTAAATTTAAAATAATTTCCCTGGAGTTACCAATACAAAATTTTATCTAATTGGATGGGAACATACACATACTTCTCTGTCAATATAAATAGGCTATATGTTTCAAGCCTAGTGGCAGACTGCCATTTAAAATGTAGGCAATAGCATATAAAGAGCCATTTTTCCAATTGACTTGTAAGAACAATACAATCCACGTCCAGCTTCTACATTTCCGCACGAGTCAGCTTCCCCAATTTCTGAGTAACAGGAAAATACCCTGATAAGCATACATGTGCAGCTCAACCTCAAAAAGCCATAAAGCAAAAGCTTGATGCTTAAAGATCGAGCTCCTGCTCATAAAGCATCAGACAGTCTCTGTGGCGCTATAGGTCAGCGCAGTTGGCTGTTAACCGAAAGGATGGTGGTTCATGTCCACCCAGGGACGTTTGTTGCTTAAATGACCTGGATGTTTATCCTTCTGCAGAAGACCATAGAGCAGCCCAAAGATAACCCAATTGGCCTAATCTCTATTAGAAGGTACAGTTCTGCAAACTTAATCTTTACGGTCATTGGTGTGCAGGTCACTTGATGTAATACAAGCAAATACATAAGGCCCCACCCGACAGTTTTGTGATACGTGGCGTGCAACTGTATGTCAATGATCAAGCTTGTTGCTGTAACCAACAAACCACCAGCAAAACGACCATAGAGCACCGAAATTTTCTTGGATGCCAAATATTTGAATTTAAAGTCAGAATCCAATTGACATGTAAGAACAATACAATGCACATCCAGCTCCGCTCATAAAACAGCAGACAGGTGCAGTCTCTGTGGCGCAATAGGTCAGCGTAGTTGGCTGTTAACCGAAAGAATGGTGGTTCAAGTCCACCCAGGGATGTTGTTGCTTAAATAACCTGGAGGGAGCAAACTCTGGCATTTATCCTTCTACAGAAGACCATAGAGCAGCCCAAAGATAACCCAAGTGGCCTTTCCTCTATCAGAAGGTACAGTTCTGCAAACCATGTACATATTAATATTTACGGTCATAAGAGATGGGAAGTAAAGAAAACGATACCCCTACGTTTTATCTTCTTATAATATTTATCATGAAACGAGGAAGCGATAAAGAGCCCTAGTAAACAAAAAGTTAGAAAAACAGCAGTGAGAGAAACAAATCAAGGGACTGAAGAGCAGGAAGAGGGAGAGCCAGAAGAGTTTTGGGAGTTTGGAGAGAGGGCATGTGATGAAAGTGAGGGCTCTGACACAGAGAAGGATAGTCCAGAGGGTGAGGAGGATGAAGAAGAGGGTGAAGAGGGTGAGGAGGATGAAGAAGAGGGTGAAGAGCATGAAGAAGAGAGTGAGGAGGAAGAAAACATAAATGGGACAGAGAGAGGAACAGCCAGAGGGACAGCAAGAGGATCCATGTGGATCAAGTACTGCACCATCAGGTTTGTGATGAAGAAGGTTCTTACTATTTTCAAAGCAGTGCAATTACACTTTCATTGTAGGTCTACTGTGTGTCCTTAAAATGGTGCTTTCTGCTGTAAAATAAGTTTTTGTGTCAATACGGCTCTGTTTCTTTTTTTTAAGTACATACTTGGCCTACATTTTGAAATGCATGCAGGTATACATGCATACATTTCTCACCACTATACCACCATTGCTGGACAACACAGTTGGTGTCCTTAAAAGTTGGAATTTTCCTTTATATTAAATTAAGGCATTTCCAAAAGATGATTTTTTTTTTATTCGTCTTTTTTAGTTAACTTCAGCATGGGTTCCTAAACGCAATCAAGCACAGTAATCCCATGGTCATTGAACCAGGTCATCTGCTGGTCATCTGCTGGTGTTGGTCCACTGTGCTTTATTAAGTCCAGAGTCAGCGCAGCAGTCTACCAGGACATTTTAGAGTACTTTATGCTTCCTTCAGCAGACGAGCTTTATGGAGATGCTGACTTCATTTTTCAGCAGGACTTGGCACCTGCCCACGCGGCCAAAAGTACTAAAACCTGGTTCAATGACCATGGGATTACTGTGCTTGATTGGCCCGCAAACTCTCCTGACCTGAACCCCATAGAGAATCTTTGGGGCATTGCCAAGGGAAAGATGAAAGACATGAGACCGAACAATGCAGAAGAGCTGAACGCCGCTATTGTAGCATCCTGGTCTTCCATAACCCCTCAGCAGGGCCACAGGCTGATAGCATCCATGCCACCTCGCATTGAGGCAGTAGTTCATGCAAAAGGGCCCAAACAAAGTACTGAGTACATGTGCATGATTATACTTTTCAGAGGCTCGGCCAAACAGCAAAGCCCACCAAAAATATTTACAACTGGCTTTCCCCTCCAAGGAAGTATTTAGTAAAAGGCGAAAGACTTGTGTGTTATGAAGACCAGAGTGAGTACCACCTTCTGCTCAAAAGCAGCTGAAAACCCTAGTCGACCCAGTCCAAATCATCGCAGTAAGCCTGACTTGGTGTGCCGCTTTCCAAACTAAAATGATAAGAAGCAACTTGGTAGACTCCTTACTGATGTTTATATCTGCACTCACAATGACTTTATTTAAAATACCAGCCAATCACAAGTGTTACATGTGAATAATTAATGTGTGAGTAATCAGGAAGCTCACATAAAAGGCAGTTGCAAGGTCTACCAAATGTTTAATACTCACATTCCTCGAGGCACAGGCCGAGGAGGTGGAGTTGCAGCTATCTTCGACTCTAGTCTACTAATCAGCTGTAAACCTAAACTAAATTATAACTCATTTGAAAGTCTTGTTCTTAGTCTTTTACACCCAAGTTGGAAATCACTGCAGCCAGTTCTATTTGTTATAGTGTACCGAGCACCTGGTCCATACTCTGGATTCTTATCTGAATTTGCAGAGCTTTTGTCAAATTTAGTCCTTAAAACGGACAAAGTTCTTATTGTAGGGGATTTTAATATTCACGTGGACGATGAGAATGATAGCCTTAGTACTGCGTTCATCTCTCTATTAGATTCCATTGGCTTCTCTCAAAGTGTTCATAAACCGACTCACCGGTTTAACCACACCCTCGATCTTGTTCTGGTATATGGTGTTAAAATTGAACATTTAATAGTGAAGAAGAATCCCTTTCTATCTGACCACTGTTTGATAACTTTTGAGTTCATACTGCTGAACCACACGCCATTAGGTAAAACTTTCTATACAAGATGTCTATCTGATAGTGCTGTAGTTAAATTTAAGGATGTGATTCCATTAGCATTTAATTCATTACCAAGTCACAAAGTAACGGAGGACTCCTATGCTAATTTCAGTCCCTCCCAAATCGATCATTTTGTTGATAGTGCAGCAGGCTCGCTGCGATCGACACTCGACTCTGTTACCCCTCTAAAAAAGAAGATAATAAAACCAAGACGGTTAGCTCCATGGTATAACACTGAAACTCGCAAATTAAAGCAAATATCGTGGAGACTTGAGAAGATTTGGTGATGTCCCTGATGAGAATCACTTTCGCTGCCTCAGGCGTCAACCCATGAAGTTTTATGTTTTACAATTTCTTGCCCATGTTGCCTGGATCTTGTTTTTGTTTTCAAAGTATGCGTGCTTTCTTGGCGATATCAGCATTTTTCTTGGTGAGGTTGTTCGTTGATGTAAACTTGGGTGCCTGCTGGTAGCTGGCTGCTCCTGGGCAGTAAATAGTAGGGGCGAGGCCTCAAAACCGAGAATATATTGGGGCGTGATATTTTAATTACGATCATTTCCAGCTGCTGCATTTATCAATGTACGACCATTCTTACGCTCTGATTGGTGTGATACGAACGTTTTATGAATCTCACATGAAGCCTGTCGTAAGAGGATTTCTGCCCTCATATCTGGGCTGGCTTCTACGTTAGGTTGATAAATGAGGGCCATTAGCTCTAAGGATGTGCTTCAATACATAACTGAAGTGAGCACGCTAATGAGTAGCACTATGGTACAATTTGTTTACCTTGTCATAAGCTAAAGCCTTCTTCCAAGCTACAAGAAAACAAGGTGCTCTTCTGCAAAAGCACAGCTGGGAGTGCTTGAGAGCCCTTTGTGGTGCAGGGTGATTTTAGGCTGAGATGCTTCGGGTGTGTTTAGGTGTGAGCCCATAGGACAACAGACAAAACAGCGATCAGGTGGTGGAACCGGGGTATTGAAGTCCAGTCCATGCAACCGATGGATATGATCAAAACCTGTATACAGCCCCCCACTACCACACTCACTGGAAAGTCAGCATTACTACAGGGTCCTGGCATGGTAGTGGACGTGGACTTGTCAAAATGGACAGTAAACTGCCAGAACATGACTTGCCACTTTTCATGGACTGTCTACAACTTTTCCAGCAGTTATATCATGATTCATCTCACCATGGAAATCAGGTTGAGGGTCATAATCTCTTGATACATCACCCTTTCAGAGTGTCTAACATTGTGTCACCAGCAAAATACAGTTAGCAGAGGATGGTTTTCAATGCCATTGACCTCTGGGTTATGGGCCCAGCACACCCCCGCTGCCCCACCCATCATCACCCCAGATGGGACTTGAACCCACAATCCCTGGCTTAGGAGGCCAGTGCCTTATCCATTAGGCCACTGGGGCTTTATGTCATGTAAACTCACCAGTTCAGGAGGAATACAGACTGGGGTATACAGTAATTTGTTTTATTCATAGTATCTGCACTATTGTATGGTATATTTTTTGAAGTTATCATTATATATTGCTATATTTTACCTTCTGATAGAGGTCATGCCACTTCCGCTGCTTAGGGGCTGGTCTGTTGCCTCCAGAAGGCCAAACCCCTGAGCCGGCATACGCCCTCAACCTTGCCATCCACTCTCCTTCCCCCATGGACTTCTGGCTTTTAGGCTCATTGCTCATCTAAAGGCAACATGAATATGGACAACAATATACAATGAGCATCCTTTGGACAATACACTGTGACACTACAGCACAAACGCACACCTACAGTGACAGCTGCATTATCAAATCAATCAAGTTAGTTTTAAATGGGTAGCAATCTACCTAGATGGATTATCAAAGAGTAGGCTATGTCATAGCAAGTTAGTTACATATTGTTTCTCTATTCATAGTAATATTAAAAATATTATATGTAGATCGTAACGTTAGTTTGTTTACATGACACAAACAAGCCATAATACAGTAGTTAACCTACAGCTTGCAATTTACCCAGGAGCAGGTAGTTACCTAAGAATAGTAATACCATAGCTACATGGCTTTTTCTATTTATATTAATATTTGATACGTTACATTTATCAATTGTAACGTTCACGTCAGTTTCTTTACATCTTACATGACACGAACGATCATATTAGCTATCCTACCGCTACAGTTAGCATTGGCGATTGTTAGCTATGATGCCATATAACATAATGTAACACGTAGCAAAATTATCAGAAAACACATCTTAATGGTTACTTGCCATTGAATTTAATGATATATTTAATGACATTGTCAGCTTAAGTGCGATGACAGCAAACCGTTACTAGGCACGCTGGGTACGTTAGCGTCATGTACGTGGTGCGTCATCCAATCTTTCCAATTAATCAGCGTTATGATTGGCTAGGTCCATTGTCATCCCGCTACGTGATTGGACGGGGGTGAATCTCACTTTGGACATGAACAAACATGATTAGATGTTATGATTAGATTAGATAGAGACTGCGCCTGTCTGATGTTTTATGAGCGGGAGCTCGATCATTAAGCCACAAACATTTGCTTTATGGCTTTTTGAGGTTGAGCTGAACATGTATGCTTATCAGGCTATTTTCCTGTTACTCTGTTCTTACACGTCAATTGGGGAAGCTGACTCATGCGGAAATGTAGAAGCTGGACGTGCATTGTATTGTTCTAACATGGCAATTGGATTCTGACTTTGAATTCAAATATTTGGCATCCAAGAAAATTTCGGAACTGATGATATATCAATCATTTTGCTGGTGATTTCTTGGTCACAGTAACAAGCTTGATCATTGACATACTGTTGCACGCCATGTATCACAAAACTGTTGGGTGGGGCCTTATGTATTTGCTTGTATTACATCAAGTGATCTGCATACCAATGACCGTAAAGATTAATATGTACATGGTTTGCAGAACTGTACCTTCTAATAGAGGTAAGGCCACTTGGGTTATCTTTGCGCTGCTCTATGGTCTTCTGCAGAAGGATAAATCCAAGAGTTGGCTCACTCCAGGTAATTTAAGCAACAAATGTCCCTGGGTGGACTTGAACCACCATCCTTTCGGTTAACAGCCAACTGCGCTGACCGAATTGCGCCACAGAGACTGCGAATAACTGATGTTTTGTGAGCGGGAGCTCAATCTTTAAGCCACAAGCTTTTGCTTTATGGCTTTTTGAGGTTGAGCTGCACATGTATGCTTATCAGGGTATTTTCCTGTTACTTAGAAATTCGGGAAGCTGCCTCATGCGGAAATGCAGAAGCTGGACGTGCATTGTATTGTTCTTACATGTCAATTCACAGAAAGGTTACTTACCCAACCCGGTTTGATAAAACATTAGATCTCTATTATTGTTCAAATAAGTGAGAATATCAATCAATCAAGCGGCCTCCAGGATCCACAGACCAGAGGCAGTGCACTGCGGTTTGCACTTTGTCCCTGTCTGACATTACTAATCCAACTGAATAGATTATTACATTCGTGCAAACAGGTATAGCACCACTTTTTGGGTTGTCTTGAACGTGTTGCCAGTAAGTTACTGTAAGGGTATTATATTGTAAAAAACATGTACAGTTATGATATTGTGTAGTTACCACAAATATACAATAAAAACTCTAACAGTGTGTCTTTCTTTCTCTCTGTCTCTCTCTTTCTCTGTCTCTCTGTTTCTCTGTCTCTCTTTCTCTCACCCCCAACAGGCCCACCCTGAGCCATGGTTCTGCTCGAGGTTTCTGCCTCTTAAAAGGAAGTTTTTCCTTGCCTCTGTCACCTAGTGCTTGCTCTTGGTGGGAATTGTCCAGGAGTTGTGCTCTTTCCATCGCTGGACAGTATTCCCATTTAGGATCAGGAGTCTCCTCCCATGCTGAACACAGCCTGAGCCAAGGCCCGCTTTCCCCTCATGAGTAGTCCAACGCGTTCGCCGGGACTTCCTTGAGGCCTAAGCTGGTAGAAAAATCTCCCCGAGGAATGCCCAAGCTCTATTTTTGGAAAATCAATCGATAGGTGATACTATTCCAGCATTTAGGCCACAGTAAATATATGTAGATATGTTTAGGTTTGCTACATATTCGCTGTAACTCAATCCATGACAAAGCATCTCTCTCTTTAAAAATCTCTGTGTCAAAAATGAACATGTCTAACAGCATTTTAAACATCTGCAGTAAAATATGAATGGTGCATTTCCCCACGAACATGCAGATAAAATCTTTTCATCAGTTTCCATAGTGTAGTGGTTATCACGTTCGCCTAACACGCGAAAGGTCCCCTGTTCGAAACAGGGTGGAAACACATTTCTTTGTTTGTGTTGACTTCGCACAATCAAACTCTGCTGAGTTAAACTCTCAATAACCTTCACAGAATGATCTCCCTGTTGTGAAATTGTGGCCAGGCCTACCATAGTTTCCTGAATAGTTTCATCACATTCAGGAATTCAGGAATGTCCTGTCTAAAATCTATGCAGAAAAACTAGTCCATGCATTTGTTACTTTAAGCTGGATTATTGCAATTCTTTATTATCAGGCCGCTCGAAAAAGTCCATAAAGACTCTTCAGCTGATCCAGATTGCTGCAGCACGTGTTTTGACAGGAACCAGGAAAAGAGATCACATCTCTCCTGTTTTAGCTTCTCTGCATTGGCTTCCTGTAAAATCCAGAATAGAAATTAAAATCCTTCTTCTCACCCACAAAGCTCTTCATGTTAATGCATGTTACTAACTCAACTTCTTCCCTTTCATGGAGTTTTGCGCTCTCTCGCCCCCGTAATCTTGTGCTCTCTCGCCCCTTTCCTCTCTCCTCCTATCGCTTCTGTAGTTGGTATAGCCAATTTCTTGTGCAGAAAAGCATCCCATAGGACTGCCAGATCAAAGCAAGAAAAATCAATGTCCTGTCATGGTGCCACATTATGTAAACCCCAGCCATCTGAAAACGATCAGAATCAATATCTGAAACGTTTAGTGGCCATGCCTGGCGTGTGGTGTTGTCTCTCATACTGTACTTTGATCTGGTTTCTGTGCAGTCTTGGTATTTTCTCCTACTTGTTTCTACTCCTGCACATGCAAAACATACTGTTCATGTAATGTTGAATTAAAGTCTCTTTACACTACACAGCACTGCACATTTATTATCATTACAATAACACATGTTTGAGTTTAAAGTGCTTTACAGAAAAGGATTCTTAATAGGGACTGTCTTACAGATGATTGTAATAAATTACTCTTGACCCGTTAGACCACAGATAAGATAATACTATCAGCAAGTGCAGTCCTACTTGGTGATTACAGTAAAACACAAGAGAACTAATTCAGCCAGGGTATATCAAGTTACATACCATTTTATAACTTTTGTTCTAGAGCCGGGGAAAGTTGACACACAATTACCACTGGTTTGGGTTTTAATGACATTGGTAAAGCCGATAGTAGGGAGCTGGGAAAGCCACAACAAGTCAGATCTCTCGCTTACGTCACAGACTTTGGACTTCTTTGTGAATGGAGATATAATGAACTTTAGCAGGTTGTCAAAAATAAAGCGAATGGGAAAACAATAGCAGGGGTGAAAAGTTACACCACAGCTTGGATGTCTTCTGTTTTTGTTGCACAAAAGCATATTTTTTAAATGCATTTGTTTGTCACTATGTCACTAAGAATTCCCACCCATGCTTTTTTCAAGAGGTGATAATGTGCTCTTGCAAGACTTTTAACAATGTAAGCACACGTGGCACCGGTTCATGCTGAGATTATGTCATGTGAGAGTTCAGCAGTTAAAGAGCTGCCTTTGTCTTTCTGCAAACATATCTAGAACGTGACACACAATAGCAGCAGCACATTATCAACATTCAATTAGACACATTCAATTAAATATCACAATATTTTTGACCAAATACTGTACATTGATGGCGATATTGCGGCAATATTGTTGGTGCTTTCACAAAATATTTACACAATGAGAGTTTAGATAAATAATCATTAGTAATGTGGATATAATGACTAAGTGGGTGAAGTCAAATAATAGAACAGTTACAACAGTCTGGTCAGTCAGTATTCAGCTACAGTTTCTGGCTCTGGAGCTGTGGAGTCTGGATCTGTGGTTGGAGACACCTGCTACCTCCATGTTCCTGCTCGACACCCTCTGCTGCAATTCTCTTCAACATGTATCGCCCCATTGAGCTTTCCAAAATTTCACATCACTGTCCACCGAGTGAGTCTCTTGTAAAAAAAATCAAATCAGCATTTTTTCGTCTACTGAACGTGCTGTCACGTATACCCCTTACATTAAAAGATATTAGTTTTAAACTATCAGAGGTTCGCTTACCGTCAGGTGGAAAGCTCTGAACATGAGTACCTCGAAAAACTCCTAAAATGTTTTTAGGTTTATTGGAGTGAACATATTGCCATTTTAATTATGTATAAGAAGAACAAAATAGCCCATAAAAATGGGTGATGAATTAAACTTGAGTATTTTGCCTCATGTTAAGAGAAGTTAAGCAAGTCAAGCAATGTCAACATTGTACCTCACATTAACAGAAGCATAACAAGTTATGCAGTGTGTCTCACACCGTTAATGATGACCAAAGGACCCTGCCATTTAGTTTTCTTTCCATCTTGGCGCACTTTCTTCACAAGGAGCCACCTTTTATTTCTGCACAGTCTCTCCTGTTGGTTTAAATCCTCAGTTATCCGGAGGTTCTTTCTCTTCATGACATCAGCGTTGAGGGAGGCTCTCCATACTTTAAATCTGAAAGTGCGCATACTGAACTGAATGATGATGGGTCGAGTGCTTTTATCCTCTCTCGGACGTCCGGCCCTGTACACGGTGTCCACCATGAATCCAAGCTTGCTCTTTTCCTCTGGGAGGATTCCAGCGATAATCTCCAGCACCTCCTTCCCCACATCCTCGTTGCTGCTTTCTGGAAGATTCAGAAGACGAAGATTCCCTCTCCTACTGTACCGCTTCGATTCTTCTAGTTTCTCTCTCAGGATTGTCATCTCGCCATTCATCTTCTTCACTGTGTCCTCCGTACCTTTCCATTGGTTTTCCAGCCCTTTCACATTTTCCTGCACTCTAATAATCTCAGCTGTATTTTTCATTACCATTTCTTCAATCTTCAAAAAACGGTCATTTAAGCCATTAATGGCTTTTAGGATGTCAGCATTTGATACCGTTTCCACTTCTTTGGTGCAGACCTTCTTAGGAATTGGGCTTCTCGTGGGAGTATCAGGAAGAGGTGTACATAAACCGGAGAACGAATCTTCGACATTCACATCCATTATCAGGCCTCCCTTTTTCATATTCTTGGCGTCTCTCTTTGACATCTCAGCATAGGTGTCCTGGTTGTTAGCAAGACTTTAGCTCACAGTGCACTGCACACGTGTCCTGATTTAGCTAGCAAAACTTTGGCTAACACCTAACAGTTTGTATGCTAGTTGGTATTTCACTAAAATTAACCAGCAAAAGTCCTTTTGTTTGGGCATTTGAATTTACAGGAAGCAAGGGCAACGTTCCACTCCAGATGACATAGTCTCAAAAAGTCAATTTAAATCATTGGTACTCGGTCAGAGCCTCGGAGCTCAGAATAAGACGTCTGCACAGGTCGCCATCTTGAACCAACCCACTGATTCTCTTCATCATCACGGATAACAGTCGTTCTCCTCGTCACCGCCGAAGGCCCGCCCCTCTGCCCTCACATCAACAGCTGATTGGACGGGAAGTTAACAGCAACCAATAGAATTAAAGTAGGTCACCAGATTTAAAAAAACTGTATTTTTTCTGTAACACTGAACACATTAAAAATAAATGATTTAACGGTTACAAAAAACAACAACGGAAAAACTACAACATAATATGTAATATAGAGTATACATAATTAAATCAACCTGACATGTGTGTAGTAATAACAATAACCAAACTTTTCTTTCTTAAATATTATTTAAATATTTAAAATCCTGAAAATGTAGAAAGTAAGTGTGTGTGTGTGTGTGTGTGTGTATATGTGTTCATATCGTGAGAACATTTCTTGAGTTATGATTGTATAAAATTATCATTTAAGTTATAATAAATTTATATATTAACTCAATGTTCACATCACTCCAGTTCGGAGGTCTTTACACTGTTTTCCTGCCCAAAGAATGTATTTCAAAATGCTACTGCATACACAGAACCACGGGGGGGGGGGGGGATAGAGTCCAGGTTGAAATATACACAAGTTATTCTTTAAATATCAACATAGTATTAAAATTAAAAATGGGCATGTACAAGGAGGGATAAGAGGCTGATTCACATATGCACACTTGTAGGTAATATGTGATTTATAAACAGAATATTACATACAGATGTACATGCGCACGGTTTTATAAATCAGATTTATTTTTGGCTTTTGGGGTGTACGTACACTTTCAGCAAGGATCCTACGCGCAGTTTTATAAATGAGACCCCAGATATGCTGCTCTATACACTAAAAGTAGTGATTATTTACATGGAGTCTGGTGGAGATATGCTGCTCTATACACCTTAAAAGTAATGATTATTTACATGGAGTCTGGTGGAGATATGCTGCTCTATACACGCTAAAAGTAGTGATTATTTACATGGAGTCTGGTGGAGATATGCTGCTCTATACACACTAAAAGTAGTGATTATTTACATGGAGTCTGGTGGAGATATGCTGCTCTATACACGCTAAAAGTAGTGATTATTTACATGGAGTCTGGTGGAGATATGCTGCTCTATACACGCTAAAAGTAGTGATTATTTACATGGAGTCTGGTGGAGATATGCTGCTCTATACACGCTAAAAGTAGTGATTATTTACATGGAGTCTGGAGGAGATATGCTGCTCTATACACGCTAAAAGTAGTGTCTTTTAGACTTTTAATCTGAAAAGCCCCGATTTAAAGGAAACCGGAAGTGTGGGGCTGGCGGTGGGATAGCTGTGTGTTTTGTTTGCTGCCGAGCGTCTAGGTGAGTTTTTTCGGAGACAGAGCTCCAGGTGAACCCGCACGCGTTCAGGTAAATATCTTAGTAACTGCACTTTTACACGGCAGCCAGAGTGCGTGCGAACAATAAGCGACTAGAAGCCCGAGCGGCGCATGCGTTAACACGCCGGGCAAGCTCTGCAATTAGTTTCGTGGCTAACTACTAGCTCCGCTGTTAGCTTCGTGGCTAACTGCTAGCTCCGCTGTTAGCTTCGTGGCTAACTGCTAGCTCCGCTGTTAGCTTCGTGGCTAACTGCTAGCGTTAAAGTCTCAGCTCTCTTCTAATGTGTGTTGTGTTGTCTGATTTAACGGGGAGGAGGGGATGGACGTACTCACAGAGAGACGGCTGACCCATTATGAATAGGGGGGTGGGGGGGGGGGATGGGCGTACATATGAATGGGTCCAGCAGCTCCGTCTCATACGCTGTTACTCTACCCAACTGAAGTTTCCTAACAGCGGCAGCTGTTAGGTAAACACAATATACGGACACCTTTTTCTTTCTTTAACTGTCTATGACGGTAACCAGTTGTTGTGGAAACCAGTAGGGGTATAACACCGGCGCTGTTGCTGCTTTGTCTCTGTTGCTGGGAGCCGTGGGGCGGGGCTGGGGGAGAGTAAGAGGAGAGATCCAACACAGGCACGGCTTTACAGAAGAAATGGGTCATGTAACGTAAAATTAAACCATGTCGTTTGTGTAGAGGCAGCGGATGCGACCTAGAAGAAAAATATTACTCGGGCCCTAGAGATCTGTGAGCTAACAGACAATAACTAGCACCGACTAGCACTGGTCACTGCTGTTCTCTGAATACACAGATAGGACAAAATGTTGCGTTTACTGGTAAACCTGTAAACCGCCGTATAACCGACTGTTATCTGTGGAGTTTTCCTCCCGTTACTCTGTCCTCTGGGACTGTCTCCATCTAGAAACTAAGCTGCACGATGCAGGGAACAACTCTGACTGGCTCATGATCAGACAGTGGTTTACGGAGCGGTAGATGGGCTTTTTCAACAAAAAAAAATGGAGCGTTCTATGAAATGAAAAAAAAATTGCTCGATTATTCAAATTTGATTGTGGGAAGCCAAAATCGTGTTTAAAATTTGATTAATTGTGCCGCTCTAATTATATGCTTCCCCTCCTCGTTACTTTCCATTAGAAGCTGCTGCTCATTGGGTGAAACATATGGCGCATGCGTCTTCTCCATCTCTGCATCAGTAAATCTGTGATGGATACCGTGGTCTATTTGAGAAAGCCGTGAACGTGCACTTATCCCGGTTATCTCCACCTGGCTGGACATTCTACTTCCGTGCAACAGGCCCCTGGTCTCCGAGCCTGTTCAGATGCCGTGTAAACCTATCAACGGCTACCCACGTCGACAGATTCGCTACATATTCATAAACATTTTACTGGTCTTTGCATGTTGCACCTCAAACTTGCCCAAAACCTTCGAACCCCACTGTATTCCCTTAAAGAAGCGACCAGGCCTCCCTTGTTGCACCATCAAAACGTCTTTCTGAACTTTCCATTTTCACACAGGAACATCTGGAGATGTTCTGCTAAATGAAGTGTGGTTGGTCCAGGCTACTGTGCATGTAGCTTGTAGCTCCAGTTAATGACTTTTGGGCCTTACATTTTAGTAGTTCTTTCAGTTTGAATGCAGGAGATACTTGACACTCTGGAGTCCTATGGATTGGTCCCCTCATCAGCCCTTGCATTTTCTCCATTCACACAGAAGATTTTAATCTAGTAAAACACGGTCAACTAGAATTCACTCACACCTCCCATTAGTTCTTCTAACCCTTGTATCATTATCTCTGCATGCCCCCCCCCCACACCTTCAGCAGACGGCAAGCTGGCGACCAGAGCAGGAAAGAAGAGCAAGGAGGAGGTGGAAGAGGAGGAAGAGGAGTATGTGGTGGAGAAGGTTTTGGACCGCAGAGTGGTGAAGGGAAGAGTAGAGTTTCTGCTGAAATGGAAGGGGTTCTCAGAGTAAGTATGAGTCTATAATATTAATGCTTGGTGTTCTTGGTCCTGAGATATATAATATATTTACATATTGCAAATAAGTGTCGGCATGGTATCATGTCCTCAAAGGTGAAGTTTTGGTATTTTGACACTACGTTGCAGACCCACTAATAACCTTACAAGATAGCAATAGAAAAAAGGAATAATAGGAATGATAATTAGAGTGAGAATAGATTGCCTAAAAACAAAGTGTGAGGAGATGTTCTTCTGTCTGCACTCACCTTTCCAGTGAGGATAACACATGGGAGCCGCAAGACAACCTGGACCTGGACCTTATCACCGAGTACATGCAGAAACACAAGGAGACGGAGGAGAAGAAGAAGAAGGAGGGCAAGAGGAAAGGTGTCAGGGAGGAGGAGGTGAGTGAAGGAAAGAGGGTCAGAAATCTAATCTCAATACTAATGAATGCACTGAGGGCTTTACAAATGTCTTTTAGGATTTATATATCATACCGTAATTCCTCAAAGAAAAACCGGTAGTTAATTAAACTGCGGCCCTCTGATAGTGCATGTATTTTGGGGGGGGGGGTGTATTAGGCCACCCCCTTTCCACCAATCATTACTTTTTGTCTGTAAAGTGACCTTGAGTGATGAGAAATGCGCTGTTAAATATAGTGTAGTATTATTATTATTATTATTATTACACCTTTGTATGCAAAACCTTTACATACAGTTGTGTTCAGTATAACAGCTGTGTTTTTAAAGAATTGAATAATGCTCAAAATCCTTAGAATAGCTTTTAATTCCATAATGCCAATGCATTGGGAACACTGCCCATTCATTTCCAAATCAAAACATGACCAACATTGACGTCTGTGAGGCTGTCTTGAATTGTTTAAGAGCAAGTGGAATAAACACCACCCACCTGGTGTCAGTGGCTACAGACGGGGCACCGAGTATGACAGGAGCGCACAACGGCTTTGTGGCTTTACTGCAGGAGTCGCTGGATAGAAAGTTGCTGACTTTTCACTGCATCCTGCACCAAGAGGCACTGTGTGCTCAAACATTTCCTCCGGAATGCACAGAAGTAATGAATTGGGTTATTCAGATTGTGAGCAAAATAATGGCACAAAGTGTAAATCACCGTCAGTTCTGTTCGTTACTGGGCGAGCTGGAAAGCACGTATTCTTATCTCCTGCTGCACAACAAAGTCCGGTGGCTGTCCAGAGGCGACGTGCTGATATGCTTTGCTCACACTTCCTGAGCAGGAACAGCCAGAGTGGCTGGAAAAGCTACACTTCTTGGTAGACACGAAAGCGCACCTGAACACGCTGAACACAGCTCTTCAGGGTGAAGGACCCACAGGGCTGTGCGTCCTTCACCCTGAAGAGCTGTGGAGGTTTTTGCATTCGAGCGCAAGTTGACAGGTCTAACCCTATTTTACCAAACCGTCAACCCAACGTCTTTTCTTCGGAGTAAAAAAATGCATGCAGTAATGTTATTTCATTTTCTCTGAAGTCATTCATTGATTTCTTAACTGTAACACAGTATAGTTTGTTTATACAAAGCACAAAGGCAAAAAAAAACGTTATATGCAGAGTTATTTCATTTAAAATTTCCAAAGGGTTTTGTGGCTCCCAGTGTTTTCTTCACTGTGTGAAATGGGTCCAAATGACTCTTTGAGTGGTAAAGGTTGCCGACCCCTGCCCTAGACCAAAAACAACAATTTCCCTCTCATCAGTCCCCAGAATGTTGCTTCATTTCAGTGTGAAATGCACTATAACCAGCATGCACAACATGTTCTTCCTTCCTTCCTTAAATATGTATATAGATTAAATATGGGTCATAACTGACATTTGTTTCTTCACAGAATCAATCAGCTCACTAATTGACCACAACACTGCTGTTATTTTGAACATGCTCCTTTCAATTACAGATTCAATTCCACAGAAAGAGCAGCATGCATGTCATGACTGACTCTACAACACTTACTAGTAAATTATTTGCCATGTGGAAATATCACTTTTACCAAAAAATATGATTCATGAGTTTAGTGATGCTATTATTTTGACCACAACTGTACATCAAAGCTATTTTTTAAACATCCATGACCACGACATATGCGCCTGTGTTTGTCAGAGGATCAGTGATGCTCAGCAGTTTTATTCCAGAGCACAGCAGAAAGCTCTGAGCTTCAGAAATGCTTGAGGAAATGGAGCTTGTGTGGACAATACCACATTACAGTACCATATTACTTACTTACACAATACTGCTGGCTATACAAGTTTGATTTAGCAAAAACGACAACCTAAAACAAAAGGTCAACTGGTGCCCCTCGTTGTTAATGCCTATCAGGGACAATGGTTACAGGGTACTTTACTGGAGTAGGGCTGTTCCAGCAACATGAAGACAACACGGTAACCCCTACAGATACCAGTAAAAGCTAAAAATCTGTGGGAAAATGTTACATTTACAACTTCCCCAGTACTAAAATCCCAGATGATCCCCCATTTGTTACTAAACAGCT
>JAQOOF010000297.1:0-37335 GCA_029931835.1 Etheostoma nigrum
ATTTAGGTTTTTGGCTGGACAACAAACTTTCTTTCAAAGTTCACGTTGAAAAGCTTGTAAAAAAGCTGAAACTAAGGCTGGGGTTTTATTTTAGAAATAAAACTTGTTTTAACATGTCAGCCAGAAAAACACTTGTGCAGGCTACCTTTTTAAGTGTTCTGGACTA
The DNA here is from genome assembly GCA_029931835.1 of Etheostoma nigrum. Lineage (NCBI taxonomy): Eukaryota > Metazoa > Chordata > Actinopteri > Perciformes > Percidae > Etheostoma > Etheostoma nigrum. The sequence continues at coordinate 167 of JAQOOF010000297.1, forward strand.
TGGAGATGTTGTCTACATGCATGCTGCCTCTAGTACTCTCCACCTGCTAGATTCTGTGTACCACAGTGCTCTGCGCTTCTTAACTAATTCTTATTCCCGTCTATCGCTGTATGAACTGGTAGGCTGGCCGTCACTAAATCTACACAGACAACTTCATTTTTATATTTTTATATACAAGGCCATGTTGGGTAAGCTGCCGGCATATTTATGTAATCTCCTCAAGCTAAATTCCAGCCATTTTCATCTCCGTTCCACCAGGTGGCGCTCTTACCAGGTCCCAAGGGTTTTTACTGAGCTGGGGAAGAAAGCCTTCTCTTACTTCGCTCCATGGTCTTGGAATAATTTGCAAAACTTGCTCCATCTTAATGATCTAGTCTAGCCCTTGACCTTCGCTGCCACCCATATAACAGCGCACCCGACCCCTTTGGATCCTCCCACAGGTGGTGGGCCCATGGGCTGGAGGGAGAGGTGCCGCGTTGCTTTTTCGGGCAATGCCCGACCGGGCTCCGTGGCAAACCCGGCCACCAGACGCTCGCTCACGAGCCCACCGTCTGGGCCTGGCTCCAGACGGGGGCCCCGGGCTTCTTCCGGGCGGGGTCCCTCTATCCCTTCCTTGCTTTTCCATTCGAGTCTTTGAACCATTCTTTGTCTGGCCCCTCACCTGAGACCTCTTTGCCATGGGAGACCCTACCAGGAGCACAAAGCTCCAGACAACACAGCCCTCAGGTTCATAGGGACACACAAACCTCTCCACCACGATAAGGTGATGGTTCCCGGAGAGGACATAAAAACTAGATTGTGATTAATAATAAAATCATTGATTAAAAAGGATTTTCCTGCCAAATACCTGACGTTTAGTAAGGCTAGTGTTAGTGTGTTTTAATTTTTTGGGACAGGCTGTGGCTGACGAGGAATGGATGCTAAATTTGCTATGTTTGCAGTTAAGTGCTTATTCGCCATTCTTTTTCTATTACCTATCACAACATAAATTGAGGAAGAATTGAATACACAGGGCCCGGGCTTGTCTTGGAAAGAGTCATGAGTGTCACTAGGCCTGCAGCCTGGACCCGGCTCATATCAGTTAATGCTTGCTGGATTTTGCACACAAGTGTCCTTGTCAGTCTGGGGGGAAGGAGTTTGCTGACATCCTGGCAGAGGTGCCTGGCCTTTTACTTTTGCCCGGGGTCGAACGATGGGGGAGGGAAGGGGTGTATATTTGGTTCCAGCAACGACCAGCTGTTTCATCTGGTCAGTGAACTCCAACATGTGCATAGGGGAATGAGGGGAAAGGGTGAGTGGAGACAGCGATGGCTCCTCAAAGGGTTTGGGGTTGGTAAGGGGGTTTGAGGGGTGCTGGATGGGTGAATAGGGGAGTTGAGGTTTCATGTCTCTACTCTGTGGACGCCCATGGTCAGATCTTTGCACAGGTGGGGGCTGTGGTGGATCACTGCCGCACTCTGTTATGTCTTCCTCTTGTTTTGTGACCTCGGCAGAGGGAGCAGATGTGTAGCGCAGAAAGTAGAGTAGATTAGAGATGAACAGCTTTACTCCTGGCTTGTTAAGGAAAAGTCCATCTGCTTTAAAAAGATGTCTGCGATCCCAAAAAATGTTAAAATTGTCAATGAACTACAGAGAATTGACGGTACATTCAGTTGAAAGCCATTTGTTTAGTGCCAACAAGTCGGCTGGATCTCTCAGCTCCTCTTCTCACTGGCGGTATAGGGCCACAGATAAACATGTCTGCGTTTAGGGAGCTGACTGTGTTCAGCAGTTCACTATAGTCCAGTTTCTGCAGTTCAGATTGTTGCTTTACAACATGTGTGTAAAGCAACAATACATGTTTACATCATGTGACCCTATATGCAGACTAATGTTCGTCACAGTTGGGTGTGCTGCCACGATATCCGGGATTCTTTGGGTCAAATCAGACTCCATGTCTTTGGGAAAACAGAGTATTTTGGTGTTTTTTAAATCTTTTACAGCTGAGTCACACACAATCAGGGTTTGAGGCCCAGTTGTTAGCTTTTTACTTTTTGAATTGGTCTCAGTCCTTACCCTGCTGTGTGGCGATGAGACGCAATCAAGGTCATCAGATGGCTGTCCAGCAGGAGCAAATCTGTTATCCAGTTGCACACCAGGTTGTTGGGGGGGCATTTTGTTGCTAAATTTCCCTTTTGCAGCTGCCCACGGCTGTGTCCTACTAGGAACAGGGGTTGAAGAGGCGCTCTGCCTAGATGATAATGCAGGCCAGCCGGTCATATCACAAATCTCTGGGCGCTGTGCCCTGCCCGTTAGTCATCCTCCCATTTCCCAGGAAAATGATTTACTCTTAGGCGTCGCACCAGAAATGTTCCAGGGAGGATTACCACTTGTTGATTTATTACCCGTTCCACAGCCCTCCTGTTTCTTTGTAGTCTTGTTGGAGCTAATTAGCATCATCAGTTCCGAAATTTTCTTGGATGCCAAATATTTGAATTCAAAGTCAGAATCCAATTGACATGTAAGAACAATACAATGCACGTCCAGCTTCTACATTTCCACATGAGTCAGCTTCCCCAATTTCTGAGTAACAGGAAAATAGCCTGATAAGCATACATGTGCAGCTCAACCTCAAAAAGCTATAAAGCAAATGTGTGTGGCTTAAAGATTGAGCTCCTGCTTATAAAACATCAGATAGGCGCAGTCAGCTGTTAACCGAAAGGATGGTGGTTCAAGTCCAGGGAAGTTTGTTGCTTAAATAACCTGGAGAGAGCCAACCCTGGGATTTATCCTTCTGCAGAAGACCAAAGAGCAGCCCAAAGATAACCCAAGTGGCCTTACCTCTGTTAGAAGGTACATTTCTGCAAACCATGTACATATTAATATTTGCGGTCATTGGTATGCAGATCACTTGATGTAATACAAGCAAATACATAAGGCCCCACCTAACAGTTTTGTGATACGTGCCGTGCAACTTTATGTCAATGATCAAGCTTGTTGCTGTGACCAAGAAACCACCAGCAAAATAACTGATACATCATCAGTTCCGAAATTTTCTTGGAAGCCAAACAATACAATGCACATCTACCTTCTACATTTCCACATGAGTCAGCTTCCCCAATTTCTGAGTAACAGGAAAATAGCCTGATAAGCATACATGTGCGGCTCAACCTTAAAAAGCCATAAAGCAAATGCTTGTTGGTTAAAGATCGAGCTCCCGCTCATAAGAATTCAGACAGCCGCAGTGTCTGTGGCGCTACCTTGCTCAGAATCGTCTGTTCCATTTCCAATCTTGACAGCTAATCACGTTTGTTTATGTCCAAAAGCAAGATTCACCCCCGTCCAATCACGTAGCGGGATGACAATGAATCTAGCCAATTATAACGCTGATTAATTGGAAAGATTGGATAACGTTCCATGTACATGACGCTAACGTCCCCAGCTTGCCTTGTAACGGTTTGCTGTCATCGCACTTAAGCTGACAGTGAGAGAACATTCACTTCAATGGTAAGTAACCATTAAAATGCGTTTCCTTCTTAAATAGGCATATACAGTTTATTTAATACCTTCACACAAAGTTTTCTGATAATTTTGCCAGGTATTACATTGTTATATGGCCATAGCATCATAGCTATTAATCGCTAATGCTAACTGTAGAGGTAGGATAGCTGATATGATGTGTAAACTAACTGACGTGAACGTTACTATTGATAAATGTAACGTATCAAATATTAATATAAATAGAAAAAGCCATGTAACTACTATGTTATTACTATTCTTAGCTAACCACCTGCACCTGGGTAAATTGCAATCTGTAGCTAAATTAACTACTGTATTATGGCTAGTTTGTGCCATGTAAACAAAGTAACGTTATGGTCTACATATTATACTCTCAATATTACTATGAATAGAGAAACAATATGTAACTAACTTGCTATGACATAGCCTACTCTATGCTAATCATATAGGTACATTGCTACCCATTTAAAAGTAACTTGATGGATTTGATAATGCAGCTGTCATTGTAGGTGTGCGTTTGTGCTGTAGTGTCACAGTGTATTGTCCAAAGGATGCTCATTGTATATTGTTGTCCATATTCATGTTGCCTTTAGATGAGCAATAAGCCTAAATGGGGGAAGGAGAGTGGATGGCAAGGTTGAGGGCGTATGCCGGCTCAGGGGTTTGGCCTTCTGGAGGCCACAGACCAGCCCCTAAGCAGTGGAAGTGGCATGACCTTTATCAGAAGGTAAAATATAGCAATATACAATGATAACTTCAAAAATATACCATACAATAGTGCAGATACTATAAATAAAACAAATTACTCTATACAAAAAACATCCCCATCCAAGACCAAAGGTGGATTTCTAACACCATTTTCCACTCTGGCAAACTCCGGCAAGATTTGAAGCTGTGGTATGAACCCCTTGTCCCAGCACTCATATACCACCAGACACCAGATCACTTTTTCACCCATCGGCTGATGGTGTGGGTGCCCTACCACCAGTGGAAGGTGAGGGTAAACTGCCCTGAGTATGGGAAGCAGCTGACGGGCTACGGTGTCCACAAGAGGGCTCAGAAGGTCCTGGACATCGACAGGTATTACCTGATGGTGACAGAGACACTCTGTCAAGTGCACTGTGTGTTCTCTGAACTACTTGTCAACCTCTCAGACTGTCCGGAACCAGCTGGACCTGCCGCGCCAGAAAATGTTCCGCTGATCCTGACCCACCAGTGAGTACATCTGTTTTGAAAAAATGTGTCGCCAGTAGTGTGTGTAATAAAGTGATCAACAGATTTCCACTGTCACATTCAACTGTCACATCACTGGCCGAGTGTGAAAGCTTTTACATGACTTCTATTAATATGTTACTTATCAGAGCTACATGTGATTTTCAGTTATGCCTGTGACATCTGTGTCATTCGCCTGCTGCGTGACCAGACTCTGGGCAACAGTCCAGCACGTCTGGTAAAACAGCTCAGGGAAAACCATGGGAAGGAATGGCTGAACAGGTTGGCACACAATCTTGGGGAGTGTGCTGACTTTGTTGATTGACCAAGCCTCTTCCCAGTGGTGTGCCAGGAGCCCCCAGAACCCATTGATGACCCAGATTTTTTTTAACATCACAATTGACAAATTTCAGATCACAAAGAAGCTGGCTGGCCACCGCAGGGGGACTGGTCTCTGGGTCACCTCTATTGGAAACGAGATTGGCAAGATCTTGACCGTGCAGTAGGTGCCAGGACTGGACAGGATGGTGGCAGGGGTGTTGGAGCGTTACCGCCAGTCAGCTATTGCACCCCCACTGCTGCTGTATGTGGACTGTTAGTGACGGGTCCAGCAAGCTGCAGACAAGGTTTTGGCGAGTGGCCAGACCTCCACATATGGCTGGACATCTGGCACTTCATTTAAAGGCTGGCCGTCGGGTGTACCACTGACGCTCATTCCCTTACCCCACCTTCATGAGCTGTCTCTCTGCCTGGGATGCAGGGGACCTCTCTCTGTTCCGGTGGGCAAAGACAGAGCAGCTCAGGCAGGAGGGTGTGCCAGCCATGACTGATCGTGTGGTGGATGGATCTGGCGTGTGCAGCAACGCCACGTCAAGTGCATCCAGGACCTGCCTGGTATATAGAGCCGGGCACTATCAAAAAGTGGGTGTTGTCCTGACCAAGTATCGCTGTGCCAGAGGGTCTATGTCTCTAGAATCATTTCATTGCCACCTGAAAATGTTCATTCTGTCTAAATAGTATGTGTTTCATGATTGTACTTTTGTTTATGAATGATAAATAAACCTCCCCTGTGCTGGAATTTGTAATCAAAAACATGACCTTTCCCATTTTGACAAACTGTTTTGAACACTCTAGGTATTTCAGTGAAGTCTTTGGTCTTGGACAGTTACCTTGCAATCTAAAACTGTATATCCTATTGTCTCTGGACCAATAGTTGGCAGTTGGAGGAGTAATGGCTCTTCACAGTGAATATGCAAAAGAAGATGTTCACAAATTCAGCCCAGGTAAATGCTCAGCCCATATTCACACAGACCTAATCCTAGTCACTTAATACTGGTTACAATATTCTAAAATCAACAATGCCAGAGAAAAATGGGAAAGAGTGATACAAAAGTATTGGCTTTTGCCTTGCGAAAGTGTTGTTCCTATAACATTAACAAGCATACCGTTAGTTACGGTCCCTGTGTATGTCACGAAGTGGAGATCACTTACTTGCAGGTAGTGTGGCCGAGTGGTCTAAGGCGCTGGATTTAGGCTCCAGTCTCTCTGGAGGCGTGGGTTCAAATCCCACCACTGCCATTTGCAAATGTTACATAGCTGGAAGGCAACCAATGTGATGACTCTGAGTTGTATCATATAAAGTTAACTCATATGACATAGCTAAAAAAAGTCATACGAGGCAAATTGGTAGACTCCTTACAGACTCTGCTGTTTACATCTGCATTTCCCTGCTTTTAATGACCACCCAATCATGAGTGTTCAATATAAAATACTCATTCATTGCCAAAATTGTCGGTAACTGTGACGGGGCGCATGTCGGCCGTCACGGTAGCGATACGCTAACTATACCATCCAAAGCCTGAAACTGCAGGTATATGTTTTATGTCTGTATATGTTTAACGTGTTCGTGTTTCGTTAATTTTCACAGTGTTTAAAATCTTCAGTTAACCTAGCCATTCTCCATGTCCCCACAGTAATCCCGTAGCTTTTTTGTCCGCACATTTTTATATCTAAAACTACGGTGATTTAAATGCTAATGCTACATTCATCAATCCGTCATTCTGTTTAAAACCATACCATACTTCAAAAACATTACCTATTTACAATAACCACGCAACACTCAGACCAAGACCAGGAAGGACAACAACATTTACACAATGACCAGACACAGAACCCCCCAAAAAAACATCAATATGCTAAAATTTGGCATACACAACCACTTAAAGTCACGGATGAACTGATTTAGATTTTGCATTTTCAGAAGAGCACCTTGTTTTCTTTTAGCTGGGAAAAAGGCTTTCACTCATAACAAGGTAAACAAATATCACTTTATTGCCCTTATTAAAAATTCAGGCAAATTTTGCAGTACAATACAAACATAAACCTACACGCAGACACTCTTTCAAGGAGAAGTTAAATGTCCCATGGCATGAAAATGTCACTTCATGTCTTTTATATGAGTTCCCCCAGCTTGCCTATTGTCCCCCGGTGGGTAGAAATGGCATTACATGTAAACCAAGCCCTGGGTATCCTGCTCTGCCTTTGACAAAATGAAAGCTCAAATGGACCAATCTGGAATCCTCCCCTTATGATGTCATGAGGAGCATGGTTACCTCTCCTTTCTCTGCTTTGCCTGCTCAGAGAGTTTGGCCCGCGCATGAGAAAAAGAGAGACATCATGTCTTGCAAACAAGCAAAGCATGGCAGTTGGTCAAGGCCACCCCCCCAAACCCCCCACCATGCCCCCCATCTCCTCCTCAATAGAATTTAAAGCTGCAGAATTGGCAAATCCTTAGAAAAGCTCATTGTGGTACTGGCTCTATTGTCTGTAAATCTGCGCCAAGGCTGACTTTTTGGAAAGAAGCTTTAAATACAGTATTAGGGGACCACCAAGGTCTATTTAAAAGATACTTCAGATACAGTATTAGGGGACCACTAAGGTCTATATAAAAGAGACTTCAGATACAGTATTAGGGGACCACTAAGGTCTATATAAAAGAGACTTCAGATACAGTATTAGGGGACCACTAAGGTCCATATAAAAGCATCCAAAAAGCAGCATTTCATAGGACCTTTAAATAAAAAAAATAAAATAAAAAAATAAGGGTCATCTTGTGCTTGAACTTCATTCAACATATACAGTGGGTACGGAAAGTATTCAGACCCCTTTAAATTTTTCACTCTTTGTTTCATTGCAGCCATTTTCCAAAAATCAAAAAAGTTCATTTTATTTCTCAGTAATGTACACTCAGCACCCCATCTTGGACAGAAAAACACAGAAATGTAGAAATTTTTGCAAATTTATTAAAAAACAAAAACTGAAATATCACATGGTCATAAGTATTCAGACCCTTTGTTCAGTATTTAGTAGAAGCACCCTTTTGATCTAATACAGCCATGAGTCGTTTTGGGAAAGATGCAACAAGTTTTTCACATCTGGATTTGGGTATCCTCTGCCATTCCTCCTTGCAGATCCTCTCCAGTTCTGTCAGGTTGGATGGTAAACGTTGGTGGACAGTCATTTTCAGGTCTCTCCAGAGATGCTCAATTGGGTTTAAGTCAGGGCTCTGGCTGGGCCATTCAAGAACAGCCACGGAGTTGTTGTGAAGCCACTCCTTCGTTATTTTAGCGGTGTGCTTAGGGTCATTGTCTTGTTGGAAGGTAAACCTTCGGCCCAGTCTGAGGTCCAGAGCACTCTGGAAAAGGTTTTCGTCCAGGATATCCCTGTACTTGGCCGCATTCATCTTTCCCTCGATTGCAACCAGTCGTCCTGTCCCTGCAGCTGAAAAACACCCCCACAGCATGATGCTGCCACCACCATGCTTCACTGTTGGGACTGTATTGGACAGGTGATGAGCAGTGCCTGGTTTTCTCCACACATACCGCTTAGAATTAAGGCCAAAAAGTTCTATCTTGGTCTCATCAGACCAGAGGATTTTATTTATCACCATCTTGGAGTCCTTCAGGTGTTTTTTAGCAAACTCCATGCGGGCTTTCATGTGTCTTGCACTGAGGAGAGGCTTCCTTCGGGCCACTCTGCCATAAAGCCCCGACTGGTGGATTGCTGCAGTGATGGTTGACTTACTACAACTTTCTCCCATCTCCCGACTGCATCTCTGGAGCTTAGCCACAGTGACCATTGGGTTCTTCTTTGCCTCTCTCACCAAGGCTCTTCTCCCCCGATAGCTCAGTTTGGCCGGACGGCCAGCTCTAGGAAGGGTTCTGGTCGTCCCAAACGTCTTCCATTTGAGGATTATGGAGGCCACTGAGCTCTTAGGAACCTTAAGTGCAGCAGAAATTTTTTTGTAACCTTGACCAGATCTGTGCCTTGCCACAATTCTGTCTCTGAGCTCCTCAGGCAGTTCCTTTGACCTCATGATTGTCATTTGCTCTGACATGCACTGTGAGCTGTAAGGTCTTATATAGACAGGTGTGTGGCTTTCCTAATCAAGTCCAATCAGTATAATCAAACACAGCTGGACTCCAATGAAGGTGTAGAACCATCTCAAGGATGATCAGAAGAAATAGACAGCACCTGAGTTACATATGAGGGTCACGGCAAAGGGTCTGAATACTTATGACCATGTGATATTTCAGTTTTTGTTTTTTAATAAATTTGCAAAAATTTCTACATTTCTGTTTTTTTCTGTCCAAGATGGGGTGCTGAGTGTACATTACTGAGAAATAAAATGAACTTTTTTGATTTTTGGAAAATGGCTGCAATGAAACAAAGAGTGAAAAATTTAAAGGGGTCTGAATACTTTCCGTACCCACTGTATATTCACTACATAGAATAGAGTGCGGATCGGGCCGGATTTTTCTGTCCGATTTTTCTGTTAACATTTATTTTAATCCAAAAACGAACATTTGCATCAGGTGAAACAGGCCCATTGGTTACCTACATAATAAGCTGTTTTAAATTCAAAATGTTCAATGCCTTATCGCGCTGATGTGACCGAGCCCGACCCGAACCCGAGCATCCTTTCTAAAAATCTGTCCGAACCCGGCCCGATCCGTCGGGTACCGTCGGGCTCGGGTCGGGTCCCGTCGGGCTCGGGTCGGGTAGCCATCCTCTAACATAGAAGCAGGGTAAATAAACTATTGCATATCACAGTATGTTTAAATTATAATTCTAAATCAAGGCTCAAATGACAGGGGTCCATCTTCTTATGAACAAAACATCTTCTTACTTAACTGTAAAAAACAGTCATATTTTCCATTGTACGGACCTGTTTGATCTCATGTATAGGGCGGCTAGGCTTTATCCAATTAATAGTGATCATGTTTCTTGCAATCCTTAACACAATATGTAACAGCAAATTTGCAGGTGTTTTCTCCAGTAAGAAAAATAAAGGGTCCAGAGGGAAATGTTGTCCAATTCCTCTTTAATGTCTTTCCAGTATGTCTGTCTCCCAGAGCAGTCCCAGAATATGTGGGTGTGGGACACCCGGGTAGCTCAGTTGGTGAAGAGGGCGTTTGCTGCATGTCATTCCCTCTCTCTCTTCCCTTACATGTCTTCAGATGTCCTATATAAACAACAGGAGTTGGTAGAGATTGAGGGATATGAACGGTCACTCATCAATAGGAAACAATCAAAGGGTGGGGGGGTTGCATTTTATATTGACCAAAGATATCAATGTCAAATAGTTACTAAAATGTCTTTTGTTTTAGATACAGTGATTATTTACATGGAGTCTGGTGGGTTTGGTGATGTCGAGGCTGTTTCTTGTTAAACTAAAAGGTCTATCTCTGTAGGGATCCATCCCATAATGTTGTCACACACTTTTAGTGGATGAAACGTTCTCTTATCAAGGAGTTTAATCACTGAAACGGCAGGAAGGATAAATCCACCAAATCAAGTCACAAATAATCAGCACGAGGCCTCGTTTTATTTCTTTTATTTTGTATTGAATTGTTCCACATTGCAAAACATTTAAAACAATTCAATCATTGATGTTATTTTACAAGTCAGATGAATAAATCAGCTGTTTGCTTTCTATTTTCTGATTTTGTATGACATCATCAATGTCTTTACTTTCAGTCTGAACAGACCTCAACAGATTTAAAACCACATTCAGTCACAGAAAATATGAAATGTCAGACAAAGATTATTAAATGAAATTCCACAAAGTAGGAAAACATGTTAAACTACAAAACAACAATAACTAGAGAGCGTACAATTAAAAATGGCCAACTTCTAGTATGTTGGTAATGAGAGGACCAATTTACACAAATATTGAATTTGCGCTTATTAAACTCACAATGCTCAAAGGTTAGAGTTTTTGCCAACTTTTGGGAGTTTAGAAATATATAAGGGTGACAAAAATGTATTCCTAAAATGAAAATTACACTGACTTCCTGTCAGCCAAAACACAATGTGTATGTTTCTAGAGAGGAGAAGAAAGTTTTTACAAAATAAAAACAAAATAAAAAATGTTTCAAACATGTCTACGTTTTCCAACCAAAACATCTTTAAACGTCTTAATGTTTCTCCTTTGGGCCTTCTCCTTCCCACGGTGGGTACACTGTGGTTAGGGTTGGGTACCGAAACCTAGAGGTTGTTTTTGTCATTTAGCAGCAATTTACTGGAGAAATACATTATGGTTGTTATTACATTTTTTTTCATTTAATTTGGACCATATAGCAATAAACAAGCCGTTCTTAAATGTTGCTGACTGAATGTCTTTTTGTGCTCCTTTTTTTTGTTTTAATATACACATTTAAAAAATGTATTTTTAAAAGGATGGGTTCAGGCACCGATTCTGGTGCCTAAATGGTAAAGGGTTCTGAGGACAGGCAGAAAACAGTCCAGCTGATCCACAATAACATACATGTTGATCAGAAGATAAAGTTACTGCTGGTCAGCCTTCGATGTGGAGAGAAGATCAGAATATAACAACACAGCTATCAGGGCATGAGGAGGAGGAGGAAACAGCTTGGCTCTGAAACATGTTCACAACGAGGCAGTGTGAATGCGCTGGTGTCTTTTAAGGTTACCACTCTGAGAAAAGGTTTCCCCACATTGTTCACACCAGTACGGCTTCTCTCCAGTGTGAATGCGCTGGTGAGTTTTAAGGCTACTACTATGAGAAAAGGTTTCCCCACATTGTTCACACCAGTACGGCTTCTCTCCAGTGTGAATGCGCTGGTGAGTTTTAAGGTGACTACTACGAGAAAAGGTTTCCCCACATTGTTCACAGCTGTACGGCTTCTCTCCAGTGTGAATGCGCTGGTGTGTTTTAAGGTTACCACTATGAGAAAAGGTTTCCCCACATTGTTCACAGCTGTACGGCTTCTCTCCAGTGTGAATGCGCTGGTGAGTTTTAAGGTTACCACTATGAGAAAAGGTTTCCCCACATTGTTCACAGCTGTACGGTTTCTCTCCAGTGTGAATGCGCTGGTGTGTTTTAAGGTTACCACTCTGAGAAAAGGTTTCCCCACATTGTTCACAGCTGTAAGGTTTCTCTCCAATGTGAATGTGTTGATGTCTTTTCAGGGCACTCTGTAGTGTGAAAGCTGCCCCACATTGATCACAGCTGTAAGGTTTCTCTCCAGTGTGAACTCTCTGATGAATCTTTAAATATCCTGATGTTGTGAAGGATTTGTCACAGTGCTGACAGCGGTGACGTTTGACTCCTCTTCCTCTCCATTTCTATCAACAGACAGAAAAACCAAGAGAGTGAGTTAGTGAGGTGCCATGCTGTAGAGCTCTATCTTAAACTAGAAACAACACTTAGAGCATGTCTATGGAACATTGTTTGACTGACGCATTACCTTTCTTAATTATCTGCCAACATCACTATTATGGAGTTGCATTATGGGAAATATATGGGGAATAATATAAACTACTTTTGATCAATTTGTGTGGCCTCCATTTTGTTGCCAGCCTTTAGCCAGCCGGTAACAAATGGGGGATTATCTGGGATTTTAGTGCCGGGAAAATTGTAAATGATGTTTAGCTTTCACTGGTATCTGTAGGGGTTACCGTGTTGTCTTCATGTTGCTGGAACAGCCCTACTCCAGTAAAGTAAATTGGAACCATTGTCCCTGATAGGCATTAACAATGAGGGGCACCAGTTGACCTTTTGTTTTAGGTTGTTGTTTTTGCTAAATCAAACTTGTATAGCCAGCAGTATTGTGTAAGTAAGTAATATGGTAGTATAATGTGGTATTGTCCACACAAGCTCCATTTCCTCAAGCATTTCTGAAGCTCAGAGCTTTCTGCTGTGCTCTGGAATAAAACTGCTGAGCATCACTGATCCTCTGACAAACACATGCATATGTCGTGGTCATGGATGTTTAAAAAATAGCTTTGATGTACAGTTGTGTTCAAAATAATAGCATCACTAAACTCATGAATCATATTTTTTGGTAAAAGTGATATTTCTACATAGCAAATAATTTACTAGTAAGTGTTGTAGAGTCCTAGAAAACCAACCGTCATGACATGCATGCTGCTCGTTCTGTGGAATTGAATCTGTAATTGAAAGGAGCATGTTCAAAATAATAGCAGTGTTGTGTTCAATTAGTGAGCTGATTGCCCATATTTAATCTATATACTATATATACATATTTAAGGAAGGAAGGAAGAACATGTTGTGCATGCTGGTTATAGTGCATTTCACACTGAAATACTCAGCAAAATGGCTCGTTCCAGACATTGCTCTGAGGAACAGAGGACTTTGATTAAAAAGTTGATATGAGAGGGGAAACATAAAGAAGTGCAGAAGATTATAAGCTCTTCTGCCAAAATAATTTTAAATGCCTTGAAATGGCATCCAAAGCCTGACCGGCGTGGGAAACAACCAAAGGACACATTGACTGGCCAACGGAGAAATGGAGCAACATTCTGGGGACTGATGAGAGGGAAACTGTTCTTTTTGGGTCTAGGAGCCGCAGACAGTTTGTCCTCCGACCCCCCTGCACTGAAATCAAGCCCCAGTCCACTGTGAAGCTAAGACAAACCAGAAGCATTGTTCACAGCATGTCTGTGTCTAAGTTCCACTGCTGCATTACCATGGTTATGCTCTGTGTGTGTGTTAATAAAGTTTGGATTGATATATCTGCGTGGCCTTTCTGTTGGCGGCCTTGAGCCAGGCGGTAACAACCGGGGGATGGTCTGGGATTGGTAGTGCTGGAAAGTGTTGGACTCCCAGTTGAACTTGATCTAGTATCTGTAGGGGTTATCAGCCTCTCCGACTCAGGGGATTGGTTGGCACTCTTTGTTTCTTAATTAGATTAGATTAAAAATAATACTTTACATGAGAACCATAATCCAGAAAAACAAAGTGTGAATATATTGTTGAATCTGTCTAGTTGAACTGGCAGAAATGCACATTACGATAAACGTGACTGCACATTATATGAAAGGCACCGAGGAGATTATCCTCACTGATTTTTCCCGGCCTTTATTTATCCATGTTGCCCCCCCCCCCCCGACCACTATCAGAGGGCTGCAGTTTAATTGACTACCAGTTTTTCTTTGAGGAATTACGGTATAATATATAAATCCTAAAAGACATTTGTGACCTCTGTGGGCATTCATTAGTATTGAGATTAGATTTCTGGGACTCTTCAGTCTGGAGTACCCTCTTTCCTTCACTCACCTCTTCCTCCCTGACACCTTTCCTCTTGCCCTCCTTCTTCTTCTTCTCCTCCGTCTCCTTGTGTTTCTGCATGTACTCGGTGATAAGGTCCAGGTCCAGGTTGTCTTGTGGCTCCCATGTGTTATCCTCACTGGAAAGGTGAGTGCAGACAGAAGAACATTTTTCACACACACTTTGTTTTTAGACAATCCATTCTCACTCTAATTAGGGGTCCAAGCCCGAAGGATGCGTGGACCGCTGTAACGCAAAGCGTACGCGGTTCACACAGCAGGGCTGTGGAATCCTATTGTTTTCCTAGGGATTCTTCTTCTTCTTCTTCTCCATATTATTTTTCTTCTCCGCATAAAACCCATACTGCAGCCTAAACCGTACATGGTGGCGACGCGCCATTTTCAGGACTGGTCCAAAACTCCGCAAAGACCTCAGACGAAAAAATTTAGCCACGTCCACCACTAGGTGGCGCTATACCAGAAATAACGCGTTTGGCCCTATAACTCACAAACCGTACATCCGATATTAAAAAAACTTATATCCACGCGTTCCCTGGATCCTACTGAATCTCGTGATATAGGCCACGCCGATTTCCGCCTATACTTTTATGCGTGAAAAATTGCGATTTATCGAAAACCAACTTTTTCGAACTCCTCCTAGACCGTGCAATGGATCGGCACGAAACTTGGCACACAACATCTCCAGACCGACCTGACACAAAGTTGTATAAAGATTTTTTATAGCATAAAAAATGTGCGCATTACGCCCAAACAAATTTGTGTTGCTAGCTACGAAAACACCGTCTTTGCCATATCTCGGCCAAGATAAATGCTATCAAAGCCATCTCGTTTATATCTCATGAACCGCTCATCCAAATTTTACAAAGTTTGATGGATACCATCTAGCCCCACTCCTGAGGTGGTCCTTACAGTGGGGTACTGATTGGTTCAAGTGGGCGTGGCCTATGGGCCAATGTCTGGATTAACCACTTCCACTAAAGTGAAGTACTTGAAATTAACAGGGTAGATGTACAGTGGGTAGCTGACCTGACTTACCGAATATTACACATGTGGAACACTAGGTGGCGCTACAATGACGCCAAACGTGTTTTTGCCAATAACTCCTACATTATACATCTCACATTAAAATTCATGTCCACATGTTCACTACATTAAGATGAGTCACATGATATAGGCCGCGTCGATTTCAGACTAAATTTAATTTTGCAATATTGCGACAAGTGCGAAGCCCACTTTTTCGAACTCGTCCTAGGCCGTGCGACAGATCTGCACAAAACCTGGTGTATAGCATCTCCAGATGGCCTTTACAAAAAGTTGTATAAAGAATTTTGCTATGTTAACGTGTGCGCATTTGATGGCTAAACAAATTTTCTGTAGTAAGCTACCAAACACATATCATATCATATCTCGGCCAAATTAAATGGAACCAACACATAACTTGTGGGTTGTGTTGTGTTGACCATGCCACCCCGATGGTCTGTACCAAATTTGATAAAGATCAGCCATAAGGGGGCGATATAATAAACGTTTATTGGTTTTGTCAAAACACTCAATGCATTTAAATGGGAAATTTGCAATTGCAATATCTCTGCCACAATAAAATCTATCGACACCAAACTTGTGACGATTGTTTGGCATGCCGCCCGGAGGCTCTGTACCAAATTTGGTAAAGATAGGCCATTAGGGGGCGCTATGATCAACGTAGACAATTTTGGGCCATTTTATCAAGGCTTTTGTATCCAGCCTAGGAGACCAGAGTTTTTCTGGGTCATTGCGCTATTAATCCGTACCGTTACGAGCGCCTCTCTGTATTTCCCGCTGTCTGCCCTCCCGCCGTTTCGCTTTGGGTTCCGCTTTCGTGCGCTCCCCGGGTCGCCGGGGACGGCTGGCGCGGGGAGGCTTGGACCCCGTTGTAACTGCGTGCAGTTCTAGTTTGCAATATTTAAATATATGATATATCTCAGGACCAAGAACACCAAGCATTAATATTATAGACTCATACTTACTCTGAGAACCCCTTCCATTTCAGCAGAAACTCTACTCTTCCCTTCACCACTCTGCGGTCCAATACCTTCTCCACCACATACTCTTCTTCTTCCACCTCCTCCTCCTCCTTCTTGCTCTTCTTTCCTGCTCTGGTCGCCAGCTTGCCGTCTGCTGAAGGTGCCTTTAGTAGACCCATAAAGGTGGGGGAGGGGGCATGTAGAGATAATGATACATTGGTTAGAAGAACTAATGGGAGGTGGGAGTGAATTCTAGTTGACCGTGTTTTACTAGATTAAAAACTTCTGTGTGAACGGAGAAAATGCAAGGGCTGATGAAGGGAACCAATTCATAAGACTCCAGAGTGTCAAGTATCTCCTGCATTCAAACTGAAAGAACTACTAAAATGTAAGGCCCAAAAGTCATTAACTGGAGCTACAAGCTACATGCACAGTAGCCTGGATCAACCACACTTCATTTAGCAGAACATCTCCAGATGTTCCTGTGTGAAAATGGAAAGCTCAGAAAGACGTTTTGGTTTAGGTTTACACGGCATCTGAACAGGCTCGGACACCAGGGGCCTGTTGCACGAAAGTAGAATGTCCAGCCAGGTGTAGATAACCGGGATAAGTGCACGTTCACGGCTTTCTCAAATAGACCATGCTATCCATCACAGATTTACTGATGCAGAAATGGAGAAGATGCATGCGCCATATGTTTCACCCAATGAGCAGCAGCTTCTAGTGGAAAGTAACGAGGAGGGGAAGCGTATAATTAGGGCTGCACAATTAATCAAATTTTAATCACGATCAGGATTTTGGCTTCCCACGATCAAATTTGTGTCATCGAGCTTTTTTTTTTCATTCCATAGAACGCTCCATTTTTTTTTTTTGAAAAAGCCCATCTATCGCTACGTAAACCACTGTCTGATCATGAGCCAGTCAGAGTTGTTCCCTGCATCGCGCAGCTTAGTTTCTAGATGGAGACAGTCCCAGAGGACAGAGTAACGGGAGGAAAACTCCACAGATAACAGTCGGTTATACGGCGGTTTACAGGTTTACCAGTAAACGCAACATTTTGTCCAGTCTGTGTATTCAGAGAACAGCAGTGACCAGTGCTAGTCGGTGCTAGTTATTGTCTGTTAGCTCACAGATCTCTATGGCCCGAGTAATATTTTTCTTCTAGGTCGCATCCGCTGCCTCTACACAAACGACATGGTTTAATTTTACGTTACATGACCCATTTCTTCTGTAAAGCCGTGCCTGTGTTGGATCTCTCCTCTTACTCTCCCCCAGCCCCGCCCCACGGCTCCCAGCAACAGAGACAAAGCAGCAACAGTGCCGGTGTTATACCCCTACTGGTTTCCACAACAACTGGTTACCGTCATAGACAGTTAAAGAAAGAAAAAGGTGTCCGTATATTGTGTTTACCTAACAGCTGCCGCTGTTAGGAAACTTCAGTTGGTAGAGTAACAGCGTATGAGACGGAGCTGCTGGACCCATTCATATGTACGCCCATCCCCCCCACCCCCCTATTCATAATGGGTCAGCCGTCTCTCTGTGAGTACGTCCATCCCCTCCTCCCCGTTAAATCAGACAACACAACACACATTAGAAGAGAGCTGAGACTTTAACGCTAGCAGTTAGCCACGAAGCTAACAGCGGAGCTAGCAGTTAGCCACGAAGCTAACAGCGGAGCTAGCAGTTAGCCACGAAGCTAACAGCGGAGCTAGCAGTTAGCCACGAAGCTAACAGCGGAGCTAGTAGTTAGCCACGAAACTAATTGCAGAGCTTGCCCGGCGTGTTAACGCATGCGCCGCTCGGGCTTCTATTCGCTTATTGTTCGCACGCACTCTGGCTGCCGTGTAAAAGTGCAGTTACTAAGATATTTACCTGAACGCGTGCGGGTTCACCTGGAGCTCTGTCTCCGAAAAAACTCACCTAGACGCTCGGCAGCAAACAAAACACACAGCTATCCCACCGCCAGCCCCACACTTCCGGTTTCCTTTAAATCGGGGCTTTTCAGATTAAAAGTCTAAAAGACACTTTTAGCGTGTATAGAGCAGCATATCTCCACCAGACTCCATGTAAATAATCACTACTTTTAGCGTGTATAGAGCAGCATATCTCCACCAGACTCCATGTAAATAATCACTACTTTTAGCTTGTATAGAGTAGCATATCTCCACCAGACTCCATGTAAATAATCACTACTTTTAGTGTGTATAGAGCAGCATATCTCCACCAGACTCCATGTAAATAATCACTACTTTTAGTGTGTATAGAGCAGCATATCTCCACCAGACTCCATGTAAATAATCATTACTTTTAAGGTGTATAGAGCAGCATATCTCCACCAGACTCCATGTAAATAATCACTACTTTTAGCGTGTATAGAGCAGCATATCTGGGGTCTCATTTATAAAACTGCGCGTAGGATCCTTGCTGAAAGTGTACGTACACCCAAAAGCCAAAAATAAATCTGATTTATAAAACCGTGCGCATGCACATCTGTATGTATTATTCTGTTTATAAATCACATATTACCTACAAGTGTGCATATGTGAATCAGCCTCTTATCCCTCCTTGTACATGCCCATTTTTAATTTTAATACTATGTTGATATTTAAATGATAACTTGTGTATATTTCAACCTGGACTCTATCCCCCCCGTGGTTCTGTGTATGAGGGGCAGGAAAACAGTGTAAAGACCTCCGAACTGGAGTGATGTGAACATTGAGTTAATATATAAATTTATTATAACTTAAATGATAATTTCATACAATCATAACTCAAGAAATGTTCTCACGATATGAACACATATACACACACACACACACACTTACTTTCTACATTTTCAGGATTTAAAATATTTAAATAATATTTAAGAAAGAAAAGTTCGGTTATTGTTATTACTACACACATGTCAGGTTGATTTAATTATGTATACTCTATATTACATATTATGTTGTAGTTTTTCCGTTGTTGTTTTTTGTAACCGTTAAATCATTTATTTTTAATGTGTTCAGTGTTACAGAAAAAATACAGTTTTTTTAAATCTGGTGACCTACTTTAATTCTATTGGTTGCTGTTAACTTCCCGTCCAATCAGCTGTTGATGTGAGGGCAGAGGGGCGGGCCTTCGGCAGGGGCGGGCCTTCGACGGTGACGAGGAGAACGACTGTTATCCGTGATGATGAAGAGAATCAGTGGGTTGGTTCAAGATGGCGACCTGTGCAGACGTCTTATTCTGAGCTCCGAGGCTCTGAGCGAGTACCAATGATGTAAATTGACTTTTTGAGACTATGTCATCTGGAGTGGAACGTTGCCCTTGCTTCCTGTAAATTCAAATGCCCAAACAAAAGGACTTTTGCTGGTTAATTTTAGTGAAATACCAACTAGCATACAAACTGTTAGGTGTTAGCCAAAGTTTTGCTAGCTAAATCAGGACACGTGTGCAGTGCACTGTGAGCTAAAGTCTTGCTAACAACCAGGACACCTATGCTGAGATGTCAAAGAGAGACGCCAAGAATATGAAAAAGGGAGGCCTGATAATGGATGTGAATGTTGAAGATTCGTTCTCCGGTTTATGTACACCTCTTCCTGATACTCCCACGAGAAGCCCAATTCCTAAGAAGGTCTGCACCAAAGAAGTGGAAACGGTATCAAATGCTGACATCCTAAAAGCCATTAATGGCTTAAATGACCGTTTTTTGAAGATTGAAGAAATGGTAATGAAAAATACAGCCGAGATTATTAGAGTGCAGGAAAATGTGAAAGGGCTGGAAAACCAATGGAAAGGTACGGAGGACACATTGAAGAAGATGAATGGCAAGATGACAATCCTGAGAGAGAAACTAGAAGACTCGAAGCGGTACAGTAGGAGAGGGAATCTTCGTCTTCTGAATCTTCCAGAAAGCAGCAACGAGGATGTGGGGAAGGAGGTGCTGGAGATTATCGCTGGAATCCTCCCAGAGGAAAAGAGCAAGCTTGGATTCATGGTGGACACCGTGTACAGGGCCGGACGTCCGAGAGAGGATAAAAGCACTCGACCCATCATCATTCAGTTCAGTATGCGCACTTTCAGATTTAAAGTATGGAGAGCCTCCCTCAACGCTGATGTCATGAAGAGAAAGAACCTCCGGATAACTGAGGATTTAAACCAACAGGAGAGACTGTGCAGAAATAAACTGTGGCCCCTTGTGAAGAAAGTGCGCCAAGACGGAAAGAAAACTAAATGGCAGGGTCCTTTAGTCATCATTAACGGTGTGAGACACACTGCATAACTTGTTATGCTTCTGTTAATGTGAGGTACAATGTTGACATTGCTTGACTTGCTTAACTTCTCTTAAAGGTTCAGTAGGTAACTTTTGTAAAAATGTATTTTTTACATATTTGTTAAAACTGTCACTATGCCCTGACAGTAGAATATGAGACAGATAATCTGTGAAAAAATTAAGCTCCTATGGCTCCTCCCTGTGTCCCTGATGCCATTTGGCAGAAATGCACCGCTCCCGATCAAAACAGCCAATCAGAGCCAGGAGGACTGTCTTAGCAGTGTCAATCACTCTCGTGTACGCGCTGCTCATAACCCTCCACCCCCTCCCCCTCCCCCCGCACAGCGCGTACCGTGTTCAAGCTCAAGATTGCCCGTGTGCTGCAGCTGTGCTAATCACGGAGAAACAACTTTTCAGGAAAACTGCCAATTTCTCGAGTGACACCTGCTCAGAAAACAAAGACGGGCAAACAGAAGAAGACCGATGACGAAAAGCGAGCTAAAAAGAAAGAATTAAACCGAGCCGAAATAAAACGAGGGTCAACCTCGTAGCGGCTTTTCAGAGGCGGAGGGAGCTACGCCTCCTGAAAGGATTCAACACGGATTCAATCAGAGCTAGCCACATTTCTGCTTGACATGTAAGTATCCCTGCTGGATTTGTTTCATTTATTAATAACCAGCTACACAACTTAAGCTAGCGATGGTTACAGTATCGCTGGTGATAGCGCAAATCTCATTTTACTCTGTAGCTTGTTGCTAGCTAAGTCTAACAGTTAGCTTGTTAGCTTGTAGCACGGCAGGAATGTTGTAGCTAACTCGTTCACCCTCAGTATAAGCCATATTGTTTCGATACCTACATTTAGTAAGCCTAAATGTGTTTTTGTCGATCATAATTAAATGCAGCTATGGTGAAACTACTTTAATTGTGCGCTGTCCCTGCCCCTGTTTCTTCCCCCTCAGGATTGTAAATCAAATGTCTGACACACATTCTTTATGCTCCTCCAACAGGTCAGACATGGCCCCAGACACAGAGGCACGTGAAGGAATCGTCTTTCAGTCCAAATCAAGATGTTCAGTATTTCCTTGTGTGTACTTTGCAAAAAAAGCTGATTTATTTTACCCATATGCAAAATAAAACCTAAGACCATATTTCTAAGATGTTGTTATTCCTTGGCTTAGTGAGCTTCCTCAGTGATTCATCATTCCTACTGAAAGTTTAGTGTTTTAAATTGATCCAAAAGGTAATTCAGTAATGTACTGTGTAAAGTGATGCTTTTGTTCTCACAAATGAGCGATTACATAAACATTTTTAATCCCTTTTTATTGAAAAATATTTACAAAACTTTTAATAGAAATATTTTAAATAAGCAATTTTTTTACATAAAGTTTTAAAAGCACAGCACACAACAGCTAAACCCTCCTCAGAATAAATCCCCTGTATTGTGTGGAAAGCATTGGTGGCCCTGCTTACTAGCCTGCGCGTTCACGGCAGGCTCGAGGAGCTGTGGAGGGGGGGGCTGTAGCGCAGCAGAGAGCAAGGGGGAGGAGCCTGTAAGGTGTGCTTGTTCAAATTTTTAGGCTAAGTCCACGTTTCCTCAAAACTACCTACTGCAGCTTTAAAACCCGTAAATGTAACTGCAGCGGCTGGACATCAAACCTGGGCAAAATGCTTGCACTGCTATGGTATAAATCATTGTTGTTCAATCCTTTTTCATGACTTTTCAAATGTCAATTGCGAGGTGGTAGTTCTTATGTGAAACCATAAGTTTGGCTCCACTGGGGATTGAACCCAGGATCTTCTGCGTGTAAAGCAGACGTGATGACTACTACACTATGGAACCTCGGTAAAATACACGACCAGTCACATTCGTTTAATATACATCACTAGACAAAGAAGAAAGCCAGTCCATATCCAGTGATAGTACATCCATGAGTACACTGCCAACAGTGAGAGACAAAAAGTCTTTGGAGGACCTTTAAGAAAGTCCAGTTTCCTTTAAGTTTAACTATACTTTAAGTCTCTGTATTACTGTAACCTGGGGCCTGTTGCACGAAAGTAGAATAAAGAAATCCAGGATAAATGAAAAAGCGCAGCTTGACTTAGTGTGACCTGCTCATCGCGGATTAATCGGTTGCACGTTTGCCGAGCCAGGATGAACAGGTGGAGCTATGTCAAGCCAGGTGGAGATAGCTGGGATAAGTGCATGTTCACGGCTTTCTCAAATAGACCACGGTATTGATCACAGATTTACTGATGCAGAGATGGAGAAGATGCATATGCCATATGTTTCACCCAATGAGCAGCAGCTTCTAATGGAAAGTAACGAGGAGGGGAAGAATATAATATGCAAAAAGGGAAATACAGCTCTTATCAAACGGAGAGAAAAAGCCCAACATAGCGGACCGACTGAATGTGTGAGAGTGTAAAAATATCTACTTAGCCTATAGTCACTCCACATTTTTACAAAGTTGTAGGCTACACTTTGTTTGAATTGCTTTTAGTATAGTTTCATGTTTCTGTTTTTATGTGATAAATGTGCTGGTTTTACTGTAAAGTGTCTTTGAGTAGCCTACCATGTAAAGCACTATATAAATAAAATGTATTATTATTTAGCCTTTGCCTTAAAAGTGAGCAGAGGGAATAATGTTCCTCGGGAAATGGACCCTAATGACTCTAGGCTTAATTTCAAACCCTTATTCACAACACTAGAACATGTTTTACAACCATATGCACAAATCTCTATAAGCTATATCTAATTCTTTATACAATTAATGTTCATACAGAACAATCAGAAAGAGACAACAACTAGAAAAAGAAGTAAGTGACTTCAATACACGCTGTGAGCATTTGTAAAACAACATTCATGTTTTTTTATTCTTCTGACAAGTGACGCACCAAAATAAAAAGATTAAGAAGCATTGTGGTGTTCCTGATGTGATGAATGTAAACTACACTACATACAGTACGTATATAATAATAAGTTATTGGTCCAGTGATGTGAGACTAATGAGAAGGTTATGAAACCAATGTAAGCTATAATAAAAAAAACATTAGGCCTACATATTAAGGAGTAACACAAACTGTCCTTTATTAGAGAAGGATACGCAACAAGAACTTGAAATCATGAATGTATTGGTCTCTGACCAGTCTGTCATTATTATCATCTGGGAATATCGCTACATTAATATCATCTGGGAATATCGCTACATAAATATCATCTGGGAATATCGCTACATTAATATCGTCACACTTAATCTTCGGAGCGCGTCCTGTATAAACCTGAAGCTGAGACCACGGACGCTGCGCTGCTCATCTCTACTTTTACAGAGAGAGTGGACACCGACGCGACTCGCAGGACCGGGCTGCGAGTTTCACATGGTAATGTTTTGGTTGAAGTTGTTGTCCCAAAACTAGCATCATGCTGTGTATCAAATTAACTACAAACCTTTTTCTTACGTAAAATAAACACGCAGCTTTTTTTTTAATTAATAAATAAAATTACAAACATTCAGACATCGCAAATCAAAACAAAGTTATAGTAAGGAAATTGCAACTTATATAACATAAGATCAGGTATCAGTGGTAAAAAAAAAACAATGTAAACAAAACCATGAGGTAGACAGCGTAGTAATAATAAAAAGAAATATAAAGGAAATAAATATGACAGATTTGCAACCATGTACAGTGGGTACGGAAAGTATTCAGACCCCTTTAAATTTTTCACTCTTTGTTTCATTGCAGGCATTTTCCAAAAATCAAAAAAGTTCATTTTATTTCTCAGTAATGTACACTCAGCACCCCATCTTGGACAGAAAAAAACAGAAATGTAGAAATTTTTGCAAATTTATTAAAAAACAAAAACTGAAATATCACATGGTCATAAGTATTCAGACCCTTTGTTCAGTATTTAGTAGAAGCACCCTTTTGATCTAATACAGCCATGAGTCGTTTTGGGAAAGATGCAACAAGTTTTTCACATCTGGATTTGGGTATCCTCTGCCATTCCTCCTTGCAGATCCTCTCCAGTTCTGTCAGGTTGGATGGTAAACGTTGGTGGACAGTCATTTTCAGGTCTCTCCAGAGATGCTCAATTGGGTTTAAGTCAGGGCTCTGGCTGGGCCATTCAAGAACAGCCACGGAGTTGTTGTGAAGCCACTCCTTCGTTATTTTAGCGGTGTGCTTAGGGTCATTGTCTTGTTGGAAGGTAAACCTTCGGCCCAGTCTGAGGTCCAGAGCACTCTGGAAAAGGTTTTCGTCCAGGATATCCCTGTACTTGGCCGCATTCATCTTTCCCTCGATTGCAACCAGTCGTCCTGTCCCTGCAGCTGAAAAACACCCCCACAGCATGATGCTGCCACCACCATGCTTCACTGTTGGGACTGTATTGGACAGGTGATGAGCAGTGCCTGGTTTTCTCCACACATACCGCTTAGAATTAAGGCCAAAAAGTTCTATCTTGGTCTCATCAGACCAGAGGATTTTATTTATCACCATCTTGGAGTCCTTCAGGTGTTTTTTAGCAAACTCCATGCGGGCTTTCATGTGTCTTGCACTGAGGTAGAGGCTTCCTTCGGGCCACTCTGCCATAAAGCCCCGACTGGTGGATTGCTGCAGTGATGGTTGACTTACTACAACTTTCTCCCATCTCCCGACTGCATCTCTGGAGCTTAGCCACAGTGACCATTGGGTTCTTCTTTGCCTCTCTCACCAAGGCTCTTCTCCCCCGATAGCTCAGTTTGGCCGGACGGCCAGCTCTAGGAAGGGTTCTGGTCGTCCCAAACGTCTTCCATTTGAGGATTATGGAGGCCACTGTGCTCTTAGGAACCTTAAGTGCAGCAGAAATTTTTTTGTAACCTTGACCAGATCTGTGCCTTGCCACAATTCTGTCTCTGAGCTCCTCAGGCAGTTCCTTTGACCTCATGATTGTCATTTGCTCTGACATGCACTGTGAGCTGTAAGGTCTTATATAGACAGGTGTGTGGCTTTCCTAATCAAGTCCAATCAGTATAATCAAACACAGCTGGACTCCAATGAAGGTGTAGAACCATCTCAAGGATGATCAGAAGAAATAGACAGCACCTGAGTTACATATGAGGGTCACGGCAAAGGGTCTGAATACTTATGACCATGTGATATTTCAGTTTTTGTTTTTTAATAAATTTGCAAAAATTTCTACATTTCTGTTTTTTTCTGTCCAAGATGGGGTGCTGAGTGTACATTACTGAGAAATAAAATGAACTTTTTTGATTTTTGGAAAATGGCTGCAATGAAACAAAGAGTGAAAAATTTAAAGGGGTCTGAATACTTTCCGTACCCACTGTATATACACTCACCGGCCACTTTATTAGGTACACCTGTCCAACTGCTCGTTAACACTTAATTTCTAAGCAGCCAATCACATGGCGGCAACTCAGTGAATTTAGGCATGTAGACATGGTCAAGACAATCTCCTGCAGTTCAAACCGAGCATCAGTATGGGGAAGAAAGGTGATTTGAGTGACTTTGAACGTGGCATGATTGTTGGTGCCAGAAGGGCTGGTCTGAGTATTTCAGAAACTGCTAATCTACTGGGATTTTCACGCACAACCATCTCTAGGGTTTACAGAGAATGGTCCGAAAAAGAAAAAACATCCAGTGATCGGCAGTTCTGTGAGCGGAAATGCCTTGTTGATGCCAGAGGTCAGAGGAGAATGGCCAGACTGGTTCGAGCTGATAGAAGGGCAACAGTGACTCAAATTACCACCCGTTACAACCAAGGTGGGCAGAAGAGCATCTCTGAACGCACAGTACGTCAAACTTTGAGGCAGATGGGCTACAGCAGCAGAAGACCACACCGGGTGCCACTCCTTTCAGCTAAGAACAGGAAAGTGAGGCTACAATTTGCACAAGCTCATCAAAATTGGACAATAGAAGATTGGAAAAACGTTGCCTGGTCTGATGAGTCTCGATTTCTGCTGCGACGTTCGGATGGTAGGGTCAGAATTTGGCGTCTACAACATGAAAGCATGGATCCATCCTGCCTTGTATCAACGGTTCAGGCTGGTGGTGGTGGTGTCATGGTGTGGGGAATATTTTCTTGGCACTCTTTGGGCCCCTTGGTACCAATTGACCATCGTTGCAACGCCACAGCCTACCTGAGTATTGTTGCTGACCATGTCCATCCCTTTATGACCACAATGTACCCAACTTCTGATGGCTACTTTCAGCAGGATAATGCGCCATGTCATAAAGCTGGAATCATCTCAGACTGGTTTCTTGAACATGACAATGAGTTCGCTGTACTCAAATGGCCTCCACAATCACCAGATCTCAATCCAATAGAGCATCTTTGGGATGTGGTGGAACGGGAGATTCGCATCATGGATGTGCAGCCGACAAATCTGCGGCAACTGTGTGATGCCATCATGTCAATATGGACCAAACTCCCTGAGGAATGCTTCCAGCACCTTGTTGAATCTATGCCAAGAAGAATTGAGGCAGTTCTGAAGGCAAAAGGGGGTCCAACCCGTTACTAGCATGGGGTACCTAATAAAGTGGCCGGTGAGTGTATATATATATAAGACGTTATCTAGTCTTATATCACGATATCGATATATTGCCCGGCTCTAGTGTGTGTAAATATAAATATGCACTCCTAAAATAAGGTGGCATCCGTGTAGCTGATGGGATTGCGTGTGCTATTCTCAGTCTGGTGCTTTGCGGCCTGTTTTAATCCTCTCTAAGCAGCGTGTTAACTCTGCAGCCTGCTTACTCCCGTCAGGTAGACTCATGCAGTCCCGGGTCGGTTAAGGCTCTTTGTTTCTGGGCCATGATGAAGCAGTAAGAGCTACGTCAACACCAGCAGCATCGGTATATATACTCCCTGGCCTCAAGTCAGCTTGGTAGTGCCATACTTACAGCTGTGGCTGCACTTTTAACCCTCGTGTTGTCTTTTGATGACACTTTTTATCCATGTTTGTTAAGTTTTTGTCCCTTTTTTCAACACTTTTGACACCTTTTTTTTCAATGTTTGTCATTTTTTCTAAATTTAACTCTACGTAACACTAACTTATCAACTTTAGTTTTATAGTTATTTTTGGAATTTATGGTCAATAAACCTCATTTATAGGAAATTATACCTAATGTTTGAGTTAGAAAAGCAGAAATTAGGAATTATTGAGACTAAAATTAAAGGAATGGATGTTGATGATGATCACAGACTGTAATATGTCAACTTTTACTCAATACTATTTCAAAAACACTTCCATTTGTTTTACAATGCTATAAAATTGAATAAGACGCCCCAAAATTAATGAAAGTAGAGATTTGTACTTGGCAAAGAGCGTTGGGTGGAATCAATCATGTTATTTTGGGGAATTAAAAAGAACATTGATATAGGACAACATGGGGACAACATGAGGACAACATGAGGGCAACATGAGGGCAACATGAAGGCAACATGAGGACAACATGGGGACAACATGAGGACAACATGGGGACAACATGAGGACAACATGGGGACAACATGGGGGCAACATGAGGACAACATGGGGACAACATGGGGGCAACATGAAGACAACATGAGGACAACATGAGGGCAACATAAGGACAACATGAGGACAACATGGGGACAACATGGGGACAACATGGGGACAACATGAAGACAACATGAGGACAACATGAAGACAACATAAAGACAACATGAGGGCAACATGAAGACAACATGAGGGCAACATAAGGACAACATGAGGACAACATGAGGACAACATGAGGACAACATGAGGGCAACATAAGGACAACATGAGGACAACATGAGGACAACATGAGGGCAACATGAGGACAACATGAAGACAACATGAAGACAACATAAAGACAACATGAGGGCAACATGAAGACAACATGAGGACAACATGAAGACAACATGAGGACAACATGAGAACAACATGGGGACAACATGAGGGCAACATGAAGGCAACATGAGGACAACATGGGGACAACATGAGGACAACATGGGGACAACATGAGGACAACATGGGGACAACATGGGGGCAACATGAGGACAACATGGGGACAACATGGGGGCAACATGAAGACAACATGAGGACAACATGAGGGCAACATAAGGACAACATGAGGACAACATGGGGACAACATGAAGACAACATGAGGACAACATGAGAACAACATGAAGACAACATAAAGACAACATGAGGGCAACATGAAGACAACATGAGGACAACATGAGGACAACATGAGGACAACATGGGGACAACATGAGGGCAACATAAGGACAACATGAGGACAACATGAGGGCAACATGAAGACAACATGAGGACAACATGAAGACAACATGAGGACAACATGTGAACAACATGAAGACAACATGAGGACAACATGAAGACAACATAAAGACAACATGAGGGCAACATGAAGACAACATGAGGACAACATGAGGGCAACATATGGACAACATGAGGACAACATGAGGACAACATGAGGACAACATGAGGGCAACATGAGGACAACATGAGGACAACATGAGGACAACATGAGCATAACATGAGGACAACATGAAGACAACATGAAGACAACACGAGGACAACACGAGGACAACATGAGGACAACATGAGGGCAACATGAAGACAACATGAAGACAACATGAGGGCAACATGGGGACAACATGAGGACAACATGATGGCAACATGAGGACAACATGAAGACAACATGAAGACAACATGAGGACAACATGAAGACAACATGAAGACAACATGAGGACAACATGAAGACAACATGAGGACAACATGAAGACAACATGAGGACAACATGAGGACAATATGAGGACAACATGATGGTTAAGAGACCCTGATGATACACATTGCATTAATTTACGCTACACCACAGCCTGACGTGCACCTCTCACTCGGCCGTGGCTTGGAAGCGTCTCCCCCGACTCCTTCCTGGTTCTCCTTCTCACTGACCAGCATGAAATCAAGGAGAGGGTTAACTTCTCCTTCTACAGATGTCCCACCGTGGTCAGGGGAGACACACACACTTACACACACACACACACACACACACACACACACACACACACACACACACACACACACACACACACACACAGACAGTCTTGTCTCACTATCTTTATGACATAATGCATTCCCTAGCCCCTTACCCTAACCTTAACCATCAAACCTAAATGCCTAACCCTAACCCTAACCCTAACCCTAACCATAACCTAATTCTAACCCTAATTCTAAAACCAGGTCTTAACCCTCAAACAGCCCTTTAAAGTTGTGGGGTCCGGCATTTTGGCCCCACAAAGCTGTCGGGACCCCACAAGTATACTGTTTTTGGACCCCATCAATATAGTTAAACAAGAATCACACACACACACACACACACGCCGATCCTGCTATTCTCTTGAAGAGATTGGCTCACACACCAACACCAACATATACACATCAGGCCACTTACACTCACTTACAGGCACATAAATCAGACTTAAGATGGCAGAATCCATATCAATGGCGCAATGAGCCTAGCCTAGCATAAAAATTAAATTTGCTGGCCCTGTCTGAAGCGAGAAAATACACTACCATGGCGCACTTATTAATATGTTTTATCTTGTTAATTTAATCTTAGGCAGAAATGTTAAGAGTCATGTCTGGGCGGATTGATAACGTGTTGTTTGCCAGATAACTTCTCTTAGAACCACAACATGTTGTAACATGTCTGTCTGCGTACAGATTAAAAACCGAGATACAGAAACATGTTAATCAGTCATCTTTGGAGGTGTTGGTAGATGTAATTCTTTAAACTTTGAACAGGGCTAGGTTAGCTGTTTCCTTCTGATTTCTGATACAAAATCGCTAAAAAAAACCCCATAAAAAAATACAAAAACTTCATAAAAACTTTGTAAAAAGCAACTAAAACGTTGAGATAAAGGGAAAAATGTTTTTCATGGTCACAGGGAAGACAACACAAGGGTTAAATACTGAGAAAGATCCAGATCCTTTAGTAAAAGCACTAAAGAAATACTGAGTACCCATGAGTATAAAAACCACTGGGTAGATTTGACCCAATTTTAATGTTATTTATACTATTTTAATCTAGTTATTTAGCCCAAGATTACATCATCAGATGTCTTGTTTTGTCCTTTAAAATCAGAGACATTCAGGGCCAGACCGACGTACATTTGCGGATCTAGCCCCATGGCCAACGCTGTGATACTTCAGCGTACGTTGTATTTACCAAACCTGCAGTTCACCGGGTATGCAGCGCCTTTCTCCGCCCATTATACCGTAAATTGCGCTATATCAAAGCGTTAACCCTTGTGTTGTCTTTTGTTGGAATTTAAAATGTTATATGTGCTTAAACATTGTGTGTGATTTGCATTATACATTTAAGCTAAAAGGTAAAAGCATTATTTTGACATAAATGAAGACATCTGGGTCATGCATTAAGTTTGTTGTTATAAATATATAGTTTGTTGTTTGTTGCATTAAGTTGTTTTGCAATACTTCTGTTTTATAATATAAGATGTTCTGGTATATTTTGTTATAACCCAGCTCTACAAATGTGTCAGAAGCTGAATTGATGATGTTAGAGACACCCTGTCTCTGGTTCCAGTCCCCCTTTGTGGCCCAACTGCTCTGTTGCTTTGCAAGTCCTGAGGGTCATAAACCCTCAGTCACATCCCAACTAAAAGATAAGGAATAAGCACAAGACCCCCCTTTGTGAGATAAGATGAGGGGGTCTGAGAGACAGATTTGGGGGAGAGCCGTGTTAGGTTGACTCTGTATTTGTCTCTAGGATATCCTATGTAATAAAATGGATTCACACATCAACATCTGAGATTTTGACTACTAATTGAATGAACCCTGAGAATGGAGCAGGATTTAGCTCCAACACTTTCCCATTAACCATGAACTTTTTGTGCTTTTCCAATGTTTTTGTCACTTTTTCTGATTTATTTGTCACTTTTCCAGCTTTTGCCGCTTATTTATTTATATATTGTTTTAAACCTGAGCTGGTTTAATAATAGGTTTTACACTTATTCTTGGAATTAATGGTCAACAAACCTCATTTATATCAAATTATACATACGTTTTTAATTAAAAACGCAGAAATTATGAATTATTTTGATTAATAGTTCAGATTTGAGGATGTTGAGTGGATCTCAGATGTGTAGATGTTAAAGTTTAGTCCGGATACTGTTTGGAAACCATAAAAAAAAAAAGAATTAAAATGCTATAAGATTAAATAAAACACCCAAATAATTCAATTTTACCTGAAGAATGTTGTATGGAATCATCCATGTTGTTTTGGGGCAATTTAGTTGAAAGAAATTTAATATTTCATAGTCACACATTTCTTTGAAACGGGTCAGTTTGACCCGAGGACAACACGAGGGTTAAGGACAGGTGCAGCGATGCACCTGAGTGCAGACTGAGATATTCCCCCTGCTGATGCTAGGACTGGTTGAAATGATCCTGATGCCAGTGTGTGTGTGTGTGTGTGTGTGTGTGTGTGTGTGTGTAACGTAGCGAGGAGTTCAACAACTGCTGGAGTGGAAGGTGAACGCTGAGTTGGAGATTTGATGTCACCTTTGATTTCTTCCAGTAACTGTAATACTGCACGGCTGACACCGCTGAGAAGGTGTCTCCGTGTCCTGTGTCTCCGTGTCCTATGTCTCCGTCTTGCTCGGATCACTGCTGCTATTTCACCCGGAGGCGTACACCAGGGAACCCGCTTCCTGGTGTACACCTGCTTTTAAGAGGCGGACAAATATCCCCCTGCAGAATGGGGGCACGCTCTCACTGGCAGTCTTTGTAAATACTGCGTAATATATATAATTAGGCGCGCTTTACCTGTATCCTCCCACATTTTTTGGGTGGAACTTTCCCCAAGACCCTCCCGCGAACACATATTGAAAGCGCATTCTCGCTCGTGTGGCAGCCAGTCTGCAATTTAACCCTTAAATTGTGCCCTGTTTGCCTTCATTGGTTGAGTCAGTCTTTAAGCAGAAGGTTTGATAAATCTAGCCCTCAGTTTACTGCCACAGAGGAGAGAAGAAACTAGAAAATATTCACATTTAAAAAGCTGACATCAGAGAATAATTATTCTATTCTCTTGCAAAATGCCGATTAATTAATAGTTAACGGCTAATTGATTCATCTTTGCAGCCCTATAATGTTCATTTTCTGCAGTGCCACAGCAGAGGAGATGCTGCTGCAATGGAAGTAAAGGTTATACAAGAATGGAAAAAAAATATCAGCTCAACAAACACTCTGATCAGATGGGAGGAAGCTACTCTCGTGTAATTTCCTGTTAGTGGTCACCCCCGGGACAAGTTGCCGAGCTGAATTAGACACTTCAGTCGCTGTTGGCCGTGTGCAAGCGTGGGTGTAGATACAGCAGCTTTTATTTCTTGTGAAGATGTCGGTGAGTTTATTTTGAGTGTTTTGGCTTTCGCTGTGATGATTGTGCAGTTTGTAATGAATGCTTTCATTTCTCCTGGCAGGGTACGGCTGCTCCATGCTCCTCGGGGGTCCCGTCTGAGCGAGCCCTCCCCAGCTCGGGGATGTACAAGCTGGAGGTTGAGCTGAAGAGAGGACATAATCTGGCCGTCCGAGACAGAGGAGGTGGAGTCATGTCTTATCTGTGAACTCCTGTTCTTTTTCTGTTGTTGCTTTTACGCATCCGTGATAACTTTTATTCGTCTTTTTAGGCAGCAGTGATCCGTATGTCAAGTTTAAGCTCGCTGGAAAAGAGGTGTTCAGAAGCAAAACCATCCACAAAAACCTGAACCCAGTGTGGGACGAGAAAACGACTTTAATAGTGGACTGTCTGAGTGACCCGCTGTATGTAAAGGTAAAGACACAAACATGTACTATGCTGCTCAAAGCTTTTCCACATGAACAATAAATGAAGAAAAGTCTGTTTTTGTTACTCTTCTGCAGGTGTTTGACTACGACTTTGGTCTTCAAGACGACTTCATGGGTTCTGCTTACCTCCACCTCGAGTCCCTCGAGCAGCAGAGGTACGTCAGCCCAATCATATTTGGCTGTCCCTCCCTTTTACGAACAAAAAATACATTTTTCCAGTTCCATTACGTTGCTGTGGCCGGTCTATGACACAGTCACGTCAGGACACAAGCACAGAATACTCCACATATTATTTATTTATTTATTATTTCAGGACGATGCACATTGATGAACATGTAAAAATGCCAGATTATTGCCCGAGGGTTAATTTCCATCTGTAGTCCATTAGGCCGGTTGAAGTTACAATATAAAAGATATTGGGGCGGCTGTGGCTCAGCGGTAGAGTGGTTGCAATTGGAAGGTTGGTGGTTCGATTCCTGGCCCTGCAGTCCCATGTTGAAGTGTCCTTGGGCAAGACACTGAACCCTGAGTTGCCCCCGATGCTGCGCCATCGGTGTGTAGATGTGTGTGAGTGTGTATCTGATGAGCAGGTGTGTAGATGTGTGTGAGTGTGTATCTGATGAGCAGGTGTGTAGATGTGTGTGAGTGTGTATCTGATGAGCAGGTGTGTAGATGTGTGTGAGTGTATATCTGATGAGCAGGTGTGTAGATGTGTGTGAGTGTGTATCTGATGAGCAGGTGTGTAGATGTGTGTGAGTGTGTATCTGATGAGCAGGTGTGTAGATGTGTGTGAGTGTGTATCTGATGAGCAGGTGTGTAGATGTGTGTGAGTGTGTATCTGATGAGCAGGTGTGTAGATGTGTGTGAATGTATATCTGATGAGCAGGTGTGTAGATGTGTGTGAGTGTGTATCTGATGAGCAGGTGTGTAGATGTGTGTGAGTGTGTATCTGATGAGCAGGTGTGTAGATGTATGTGAGTGTGTATCTGATGAGCAGGTGTGTAGATGTGTGTGAGTGTGTATCTGATGAGCAGGTGTGTGTGTGAGTGTGTATCTGATGAGCAGGTGTGTAGATGTGTGTGAGTGTGTATCTGATGAGCAGGTGTGTAGATGTGTGTGAGTGTGTATCTGATGAGCAGGTGTGTAGATGTGTGTGAGTGTGTATCTGATGAGCAGGTGTGTGAGTGTGTATCTGATGAGCAGGTGTGTAGATGTGTGTGAGTGTGTATCTGATGAGCAGGTGTGTGTGTGTGAGTGTGTATCTGATGAGCAGGTGTGTAGATGTGTGTGAGTGTGTATCTGATGAGCAGGTGGGTAGATGTGTGTGAGTGTGTATCTGATGAGCAGGTGTGTAGATGTGTGTGAGTGTGTATCTGATGAGCAGGTGTGTGTGTGTGAGTGTGTATCTGATGAGCAGGTGTGTAGATGTGTGTGAGTGTGTAGATGTGTGTGAGTGTTTATCTGATGAGCAGGTGGCACCTTGTACGGCAGCCTCGGCCACAGTGTATGAATGTGTGTGAATGGTGAATGTATCCTGTATGATGTAAAAGCGCTTTGAGTAGTCGTTAAGACTAGAAAAGATATATAAATACAGCACATTTACATTTACATATAGATATACAATAGTAACATTTGGTGTATAAAACAAGGGAATAAAAGAAAAACAGGACAATTCATTAGTAGGTGTTGAGCTGGAGACACAGTTCATTAGTATGCTCTGCTCTCTAATTCAGTACATAAAGGTGATTGCACGTTGGGTTAGCTCCAAGCCACAACCTTCCTTGGCTCTTAAAGGAGGCCAAAGTGGGACGTTCCCTTATGTAATAGTGGTGTAACGGACCATAGTTGATTCGTGGTCCGGACGATTGCATGTGAACCGCGGATCAATTGCAAAGTTTAACCATAATAATAGTGTGTAATTACTTAACCTAGGCCAGGGGTCGGCAACCCGCGGCTCCGGAGCCGCATGCGGCTCTTTGATCCCTCTGATGCGGCTCAGCTTTTAAAAAATAATTAATGAATATTTAATTAAAATGTATTTTATTTTAGTTTGTAAAGCAAATTAAAGACATGAGTTCAACTGTGTCCTTCTCGGCTGCCTGTGATGAATCTAAAGACAAAGGTGATATAACAAACAGCGCTGTTCTGCCGGTATGTAAACTCGACTGGGCCACAAGAAGAAATGATCGAGTTGATACCGCTGAAAGGCCAAACACGTTTAAGAGCAAGAGGAATAAACACCTTCTTCAATAAAACAGCTTCTTGGTAGACATGACATCGCACCTGAACACCTGAACACCTGGTCACCTGAACACCTGGACACCTGAACACCTGGACACCTGAACACCTGAACACCTGAACACCTGAACACTTGAACACCTGAACACCTGAACACCTGGACACCTGAACACCTGAACACCTGGACACCTGAACACTTGAACACCTGAACACCTGAACACCTGGACACCTGAACACCTGAACACCTGGACACCTGAACACCTGAACACCTGAACACCTGAACACCTGGTCACCTGAACACCTGAACACCTGAACACCTGGACACCTGAACACCTGAACACCTGGTCACCTGAACACCTGAACACCTGAACACCTGGACACCTGAACACCTGAACACCTGAACACCTGAACACCTGGACACCTGAACACCTGAACACCTGGACACCTGAACACCTGAACACAGCTCTTCAGGGTGAAGGACCCACAGGGCTGGGCGTCCTTCACCCTGAAGAGCTGTGGAGGATTATCCATTCGAGCCCAGTTGACAAGTCTAACCCTATTTTACCAAACCGTCAACCCAACGTCTTAGGAGTTAAAAATGATTTGTTGCATGCAGAAATGTTATTTAATTTTCTCTGCTGTCGTTCATTGATTTCTTAACTGTAACACAGGATAGTTTGTTTATACATAGCACAAAGGCAAAAAAAAAAGTTATATGCAGAGTTATTTAATTTAAAATTTCCAAAGAGTTTGTGTCTCCCACTGTTTTCTTTACTGTGTGAAACGGGTCCAGATGGCTCTCTCAGTGGTAAAGGTCGCCGACCCCTGGCCTAGGCTTATAAATCTCTCTCTCACCGGTGCGTTTCTCCGAAACAGAAAATATTAAGTTTTTCAATAAAAAAGTCATATGTGAATATTATAGTTTTACCTCATTACCTTACTAAATTATTACCATTTCTGTGTCTATAAACCAGAGGCGGTGTTAGCCGATTTTGCAGAGGCTTCAGTCTCAAATGTCTTGAGTGTAACCCCGAATGTATTTAGAAAAGTTGACTGACAAATATGAAACCGGACAATAGCCGTAATGTAAACCCCCGAAATCAGAAGTTTCCTTATTTCATTGTGCTAGAACTCGTGGTAGAACTGTAACTTAACGTGCCTTATCTGTTGCTATCACCTAGAACCCGTCTGTGAGTGAGGAAAGCTGTGAAAGGTGTCATTTCGGAAACATTAAAGCCAAATCTAATGCCTTCTAATGCATTGATGCAATCAACACCAAGTCTAGGAGGACAGTACTACTGATTTTGTCTGAAGTTGCTGTGACGGTTCCAGTCTCTGGGTCAGACTCAGACACGCGGAGCTCTGAAGCAGACCTGTTAGTGTGACCCACTCTGTAAAGACAGAGAGTAGTCTGTGCAGCTTCAGGTTTGTAATGGACTCTCTGTTGTGGGCATGCTGCGGCTGGTGTGTCGTGTTCGT
>JAQOOF010000298.1:0-37324 GCA_029931835.1 Etheostoma nigrum
ACACACACACACACACACACACACACACACATACCCGTTTTTATTACCTCGTGGGATCCAATGACAGGCAGCAGCCTGATGGGATCCACCCTTTCTAGAGGGTCTAGAAACATGATTTTAACTGCTAAATTTTTTATAATTTTTTGTAAACACAAAAATGACTTTAAACATCAAACACTCTCAAATAAATTTTAGACCTGAATTTTGTTCCCCCCTGGGGACAAGACCTGAACTTTTGTCCGTCCTGGGGACCAGTCATGTTATGTCTATTGGCAAACAATAAACACCACTGTTGGGCACTGCACAATTCATGACAAGCATTGTGTTAGATTGAAACAACACATTAGATTAGATTCCTTCATATCCAAAATGTAAACAAGCTGATTTCACTGTCATATTTTTTATTAATTTTCCTTTACTTAGTATGATTGAACGTTACAAATAAACTTATTTAATAAATAAAAACATGTTTGTCAATCTATCTCCAATGACAGACCAGACCTGC
The DNA here is from genome assembly GCA_029931835.1 of Etheostoma nigrum. Taxonomy (NCBI): domain Eukaryota; kingdom Metazoa; phylum Chordata; class Actinopteri; order Perciformes; family Percidae; genus Etheostoma; species Etheostoma nigrum. The sequence continues at coordinate 506 of JAQOOF010000298.1, forward strand.
TCTACAAAGCTGATTTTTACTGAATTTAATTATTTAAATACCTGATGTTTTCTTCCAAAATCAATCTGTTGGGTAAAAACCTAGACCTACTGTAAAAAAGGGACAAATTAAGCTCATATTTTTACAACCTTTATTTAAACGGTCTTTGCATTTTTTTTGTAACAGTCTAGTACCAGCTCCAAGGCTTTTTCTGCCACTTAAATTTACTCAAACAAGAGCCAACACAACATGGCAGTAGAGGCTATGATAAGTCGGCAGTTACTTATGACGAATGGAGCCAAGCAAAAAGAACATTCATAATGAACAGTGCTTTCTGATTTTAACAGCACCAGTAACCTCAACATCAAAGAGAAAGGAAACTGAGTCTGATAGTAGCAAAAAAGAACATCTTGCTGGGTTCCAAAGAAAAAACATGATCAGTTACAACATGCAAGACGAAATGAAAGTCAGTAACGTCTTGAACTTTCACGCTGAACGGCAGTGATGCGATTTTTAACATAAAACTTTATCGCCGTCCACGTTCTGCTTTTAAGTGCAACAGGGGAAGCCTTAATACAGGCTACACAGTCTGATTTTCCTGGTACTTTACCAGATTCAATGAACCTCTTCAGCGTTTTTTCCACAGCTTGGACCTCTGCATGTGACCAACTCCTCTTCTTTGAGGTTTCTAAAGAAACAGACAGAAAAAAGACAATTAGGAGCAGTTTTGCCTGTAACTCTGCTACAGCTCTGCGAAAGGCAGACTAGTGAACCTCCGGGCGGCCACTGCCAGCGGACTGTTGGGAAAGGAATATTCTGCTGTTGCTGTGAACATCCTAGTTTTATACATGGTTAATTCAAACACACAATCAACTTGGCTATAACCCTGACTGAGCCCTTGGTGTGAAAGGGGTATTACAGTGGCAGATACCGCACTTAGTACTGCCCAGTACAGTAGGTTAGTGTCAAGAAGAACAACAAAACTACTGCTGTTGCTTATTTTAAAATAAGCAACTCAGTCTCAACTTTGCCAAGGTGTGTATTAGAAACTAAACACTCACAAGCCTTTATAATTAGTTAAAGGTTATAATTAGCAGAAGGCTAAACTATTAGCACCATTTCCTCTCAATCTCTAAAATGATTTGCAGAGTGACACGTTTAATAAAACTTTAACTTGAGTTCATGTTTATGTAGCTAGCTAGAGCCTCGAATAACAGTATGTCAACAAGGTCTTATAAAGACAGCAGGACTGTCATTCTCAAAAGAAATCTAAAATTGGACGGTTGTGATTGGTTTTAAGAAGAAGAAAAAGGTATTTTTCCCCTATCCAAGAATATTAGAATGCTAGCACATAAATCATTGATTCCACTCTTTTTGTAGAAGCAGGTAACTAACAAATATCAAGGTTAACATTTAGTGTGTGAAATACCTGTTTTAGGGTCACTTCTTTCAGACTCAGTTTCCATTCTCTTTGATGTCGAGGGTACAGGTCCTGTTAAAATAAGAAAGCACTGTTCATCATACATTTCTAAAGTTTGCTAAAAGCTAATGTAATAACAAATATCAAGCACAGCATTTAGTGTGTAAAAATACCAGTTTTAGGGTCATCATCACTATCAGATTCAACAGCTAGCATTCTTCTCTTAGGTGTTGAAGATCCTGTTTAACAAATAAATTAAGGTTTTATCAAATTATAAAATCTTGTACTTAAAAACAAGGATATAATGTAAAAGTATCTACTTTATGGAATACATGTGGGTGCAATGTCATCATCAGACTCATCAGTCATTGGCTGTCTTTTTTTAGATCTTGAGGAGCCTTTGACAAAAAACAAAACGTTATGACATTTGCATATGGTTGCTCTCAAAGCTTACTCAGCATCCATTGCAATTAATGTCTATTGTTTGTAAGTACAAAATTAACATTTGTGTCCAGCCAAATGGTTTGTGAATGTTCAAATTCAATAGAATGGCTGGTGAATAAAGAAAATTTACCAACCACTTAAATATTTGACCAGCATTTGGCTGGTGTGGTGCTAACTTTGTACCCTGGTTGGAAAAGGAGAAAACAGTTAAATGTGGAACTCACCTGATGACCTAGAGCTGAAAGATGACTCCTGTGCCTCTGTCTCTGAGAGATCGCTTTCCACAGCCTCTGGTACTTCCTCTGAAAAGCAGAGATAACAAAAGACATTATTACAAAATAAATGTGTATATATCTATATATATATATGCATTTCCTTTACCTTCAGGATTTTCTTTGTTTTGGTCCAGGCTCATAGTCCGTCTCCCCTCTTTAAGAGTCTGTAGGGCACATGGTGATACACACATATCCCACTTTTTCTCATAAAGACTCCGGCTCCTCTCCAGATTCTTCAGAAATTCCTCATTGTCAGACTCTGCCATCTGTGCTTCACACTGAAGTATATCTGCAATCTTCTTGAGACTATAACCCAGTTTTAAGGCCAAGGACGGAGTTTTGTAGCTGTTGCTGTGTTCATCAAAGCCAGCCACCTCTCGTACTGCTTCAACCACAGAGTTGAAGTTGGAAGGTAGATAGAAGTCCTCCATTTGTTTCAATCTGCCAGTATTCCGTGCCTGCCAAACAAGTCTTCCTATTTCTCGCATTTTTTGTCTAATGTACACATGTTTGGTCTTGTCATGTCCAAGCTTTACATACAAATGTTCTCCAAATCTCAAAATGCTTTTCTCCCCTTTGATGATGTTTGTTACTTCATTTTTTTGCATTGCATTTGTCAGCTCCCAAACCTGTTTGCTAACACCATCTGGGGCGGGCTGTGCAAAGGCACAGAGTGATTGGACCCGACTTTGGCCGGGTTTTGTTGTGCTACATTTTCGTGAAAGTTTGCACCTGGGCACGTGCCTCCATAAGGACTTTCTTTTAAGCAAAGCTTCACAGTAAATGCAGTGCATGTAGTCACTTGCATTCACTGGTTCCTTAGTTTGATAACTTGGGATCAATGTCCCACTACCAGCTTTCAGTACCTCATTATTATGAGCATGGTTTCCTTTATTTTGAATTAGGCGAAAATGCAGTTTTCGTTCTTTTGAGTTCAAAGGAAAACTGATTGCCTTTGCTACAGCTGATTGATTGCTGTGTTTTTGGACTAAATGTCTTGCCATTCTATGGCACTGCTTGGGACAGTACAGACAATGATGCCTCTTACTGTGAACTCTGCCAACAATTTTTCTTTTTTGCTGCTTCATTACTGACACATTTTCCAGGCTTGGGTCAGAGTTTTCACTTTCTGATCTCTTAGTACTGGCAAATGTCTTTCTTTTGTAAGTCTTCTTTGGCTTCTTTTGTTTAACCGATGTAACCTTGTTTGTAAGATCATCAGATCCCTCTGAACTGCTTCCACGTATTGAGTTTTTTGGCGGAATATATCCATCACAACTGCTTTCAATGCAGCTCATAGAGACTTCTGATCCATCAGACATCTTAGAGATCTGTTCAAGGTATTCTCTGGTAAGCTGGAAATGAAATATACACTTTAAATTATCTGCAAGAAGACACGTATGCAAATCTTCTGTTGTATAAGACCCCCTTAAAACCTGGGTAACTGATCCTGATAAATCTTTGTGCACCGAACAGGGTTAGGATAAGGCTTTAACATACTGTATACAGTCAAAGATGTGTTTACAGCTACAGGGCTAATAGATGGCAATATAAGTTAATTCCACTGACTCTAATTACTGAAAGATACAATATGTAACATTTCTGCATTGAAATGTCTAAAAAAGACTATGTTATACAATCTGTTGAGTTGTCTACTTACACTATCCCAAATGTTTCCAACAATTTTCTAACCCACGGATATCTGTTCTTTTATTTTAATGACAGGAAATTTGTTTAGTCACCAGTCAGTGGCGTCATAAAACCTTTGACCCCTCTGGTTTATCTAACTTCCATCAAAATACGGGAACCCAGATGAGACATTCAAGAGTAATTGTAAATCATACAATGACACGGAAAGAATACTACTCAGTAACGTAATACAGCTTGCTTTCTGCCACATGGCATCATTGGTTACATGCCACTTTCAACACAGTAATACAGCTGAGACCTTATTTAATGATACATTTCAATATCTACTGATCCCGCTTAATGTCACATGCTCATAAAGTTATTTTTAGTAAGATTGTTTTGACCATGGTTAATAGCACTAGGCTAACCTGCAATATTGACATGTGATTGTAAAATTGTGGCTAGTTGTGGGTAGTTGCTGGCTGAGGTAAGCTTTCTTGCTAACTAACTGATCAGCTACCAAAACAAATAAAATCAAGAAAAAATTAAATATGTTGGGGAAACTGCAGCTATTTTATTAGAATGGCATGAATAAATGTTTCGAAACAACATGAATATACTTGAATAAGTGCAAACTCATCTGTAAACAGATGCGTTCTAATCAACAATGGTGTTTAACAATGAAAACTCCCATAATTCCATGTAACTTCACAACAGAAGTCAGAAGTCTGTGTTTACCATGCATTGTTTTGATTGAGAGACCCCTAGCAGCAGGAAGTTAAAATGTGGTACGTTGAAGGATTATTTGGAGGTACTGTTAAAGCATTTGGCAATTTTCTAAACATCTCGTCAACAAATATGTTTTTAATAGTTTTTGGATCTATGGCATCATCTAATTTCATCATAACATACAGGAAAGAACAGTTATCTAATCTATTATAATATCTAATATCGTGTTAGTTATACTATACAATGACTTGTTTATCTTTGTTGAATAATACAGCAGAGAAAGAGCTTTTATAAAAAACATTTTAAATGTAATTGCAATATTGGTTTTAGAAATCGTAGTTAGGTTATTTACCAATATTGTTTACCTCTAGTGTCCAATTAGTTATAATTATACAAACTTACGAATACGCTGTCACTTCTCTTCAGGGGTGGTACATCTGGGTCATCACCAACATCATGTGAACTCTCAGGGGTGCATATCTCGGTGTCGCTCTCAGAATCTTGGCTCACTTCCTTTGGGGGAGAAAACACATGTTAGCTTAACTTACAGACAGTAAGCCTAAGACTAACATTTGGATATTTGACGTGGTAACTACAGGGTTCTTACACCTTTTCCAAAGTCAAATTCAAGCACTTTTCAAGCACTTTCAATGTCTATTTTAAAGCTTTTTCCAGCACCTTACACCACCGTAAATTACATACTAATACATAGTCAAATTGCTTAGTGTTTTTGTCACGTTAAAAGACATAATGCTATAAACAAACAAAACTGTGTTTCATGATAGTAGAAGGATCAGATATTTAAGCAAAACAAGTTTTATTTGCAAAATGTATAGCTGTCTAAGTCAACTTTTCTTGCTATCTAACCTGTCTCCCTCTCTAACCTGCCTGAGTCAATGTAAGTGGGAGGATTTAAACCAGATGACATGCAGCTGGGTCATTCTGGGTCAAATCAGACTAAATCCAGGAAAGCTGCACCCTCTTAGATTTTGATCAGAGTTTATGCAGTCTAACCTGTCTCTCTCTCTAACCTTAATGTTGGTCTTTTTACTTTTTTTCCAAATCTGTACAAACTTGTAATGGTTCAGTCATATTAACATGCATGTCGTCCACCCTTCAAGGTTTGGGCTGCCTGTCTCTTTCTTTCTAACCTGAATAATACCTTCATTATATTAATGTCCAGAGATTGCTTCCCAGATAATGTGATTTTCAGGCTGTAAAACTAAAGTAATTTCAAGGGCTGAAAATATGAAGACATAGGATTTGAGCAGAACACTTTTACAGGCCTTGGTTTTAGGACACATTCTTGATATAAACAAGGTTTGATCAAAATCAAAAACCTGAAATTTCATTTTCACCCAGAAGATTCTGACAGCGCACAGGCACCAGCTTGAGAAATAGCCTAGACAACCGTTAATTTAAAAAAAAAGGATTTCACTGTCAAGACATATACATGTATCTACTGGAATAGAGCAGGGTAAATATTATATAAGGCCTTCCTCAACCTTACAGTGGGCTACTAGCTACGTAGCTAGTAGAGTTTACTCAGCATTTTGTTGTTAAATTATGTGTAAAAAGAGTGGTGCCGTTAAATCACCGGTTTCAGGTACGTTCGGCACCGTCTGGATGGTTTCAGGTAGCAGATAAAAATCTAGAGGAAACACTGCAATGCTAACATTACATTATCACACCAAGCAGGGCCGGATTAACTATTCACAGGACTCAAATGTTTAACAGAACTTTTTACAACTAATCTTTCACAGAACTTGGTGGCTACAGAGTAATTATTAAATATTTCAATTTAATACCTTTTGACTACAACAGTGGCATGAAGCAGACAGCTAAGGAAGCCTTGACTTAAAACCAGAGATTAGTTCTAATATGCAAAATGGGAAATTATCACCAGCCATTAAGCAAGCAAGAGGTGTGTATGGAGAAAAAAGTAAACCATTGGCTACATTGTCAACTCTATCAACATTTTATGTTGCTGCATAAAACTATATATATATATATATATATATATATATATATATATATATATATATACAGTATATATATAGTTTTATTTTAACAAATGGGCCTTACAACTGGCCTCTTCATCTTCCTCCTCCTGATCCCTCTCTACCAGCAGCTTACAACTCTTAACTTAATACACTCTTCACCTAACTTCACAAAGCGCTAAAGAGCCAGGGCACTACCCTCCTACACACATAGTTTATGTATTAAAACATAAACCACAAAGTATAAGATGCCCCAATGAAAAGACAGGTGCATTTTAATGAATATTGTATCACATTTGAAAATCCACTTTATCATTATTACCTGGCGTTGGTGTTGTAGGTACTCCATGTTCCCGGATAAAGATGTATTATGATGTGCCCTCGGGCATTGTAAGCGTGCCTTCAGCCTTCAAGTGGTTAAACACAAACATTTCATGTAACATCATTTACATCATTTCAAATGTCTAATTTGAAGGGGGGCCCAGTAGCCGCTCTACAGTTAAGTTTCATTGAGTAACAAATAACAAGGTTATGTTTTCAGCTTGTGGAGATAACAAAATCAAGTCCATGCTTAAACCTATACAGAGAAAAAAATCTCCCTTTCTTAAGAGATGGTTATAGAGATGATAAATTAGGCTTGAATAACGTTTATGGACTCCTATGAGTCTGTTTACCTGCAGTTAATTAACCAGGTTAAATGTAACCATGTGCAGAGCAGACAGCACTGAAGTTGTTGATGAATGATGAAAGCAGAGATCTTAACAGAAGAAATGCCTCCTTACATTTAAAAATAACAGCAACCAAAGTCAGACTGAAACTTAACACAAAGCAGCCTGTAGTAAGTCTAATAAGTCTGTCTACCCAGCCCAGTCTTATTACCACAGTGTCAAATATTAAACCTAGCCTGAACCCTCGGTGTCCACATCGATATAGTATAACTATATAAAAGTTGAGACCAGCCAAGTAACAGCAGCAAAAAGCAGTACATAACCAAAAACATGATGAAATACTAGCTCAAAAGTTTAAAATTTGCTATGCTAATACTCTAACACTAGCCTGTGAGAAGCTAACTAGCTATCGTTAGCACTGGCAAACCATGCTAGCTAATATAAAAATGAGCTGCAAAAGACAGACTGCAAACACATTAACCACAGTGCTTAGTCTAATTAATAATTACTAAAACAGTGTTACATTACTTACTTAACGTTAGTTTCCATCTGTTTCTTTGTCCATTAGTGTCTGTAGCACCGTCTGTCTGTGCTGCTGCCAGCATGTGCTCTGCTCGTTCCTACTAACTGCTCGTGCAGGTGGAGCCGCCCACTCAGTCACTCAGGTCCCCACCGTGTGGGTGGGGGATGGGCATAGGTGAGGTGGGGACCGGACGAGTCAGGAACAGTGTGTTCTAAGGATCGGCAGCTGAATCCCGGTGACTGTGACAGGAGGGAGGCAGGCACAGGGTACGCTGGGGACCGGGGGAGTCAGGAAAGGTGTATTCCTCCCTTACCTCTTTGATTTACTCTGGGCGGGGTAGCAATCTATTTTATGGTATTGATGAAGTGTGTTTCACTAAATTATAATTTCATTCAAAAGAAAAATTGTTGTATACACTTTAAATATCCTTAATTATAGGGTTAATGGTTTTGCCAGAGTATACATTTAGGAATTTTGAATTGAGCGGTGTTGCAATCAGGCCCTGTTTTCTTATCATTTAAAGCTTTAAACCATAGTAACTATTCATTACCTTAAACCCAAAAGCCTGAAATATAACTAATAAACTGATAGCTGGTGACACGGACGGAAGCCGTTCATCTCAATCTCTGCCATGACACAGAGCAGAATCAGCCATGTATCCCCACTATACTATATATATATATATATATATATATATATATATATATATATATATATATATATATATATATATATATACATACTGAATATGTTCAGCACTTTTCCGTGATGCCAGACAACCATTTATGATGAGGAACCGACGCCGTTATCTCTGCTCTCTTCAAAGCCAATAGACTCTTTTGACAAAAACGGTCATTTTACTTCACAAAACATGAGTTCCAGCGTTATCTCTGCCTCAATCGGTTAGTTTGTTTTATTGTGTAGCTTTCTTAACTGTTAAGCAAAAGAAATGTGATTATCTGAGCTAGCTGCTGGTGAAGGATGACGTGTCCTGTGCTGTGCTCCATAGCAACTGCCTGGATATGTGCAGGCAGTCAGCCCTGGAGGGCCTATTTTATTGTGGATATTATTATTATTATTATTATTATTTAAATATTAAATTAGAATGTGACTATAACTGTCACCTGTCACCACCACCTCTCTTCTGTCATATTACAGTCTAATTGAGTCTGATCAACGTTACCCTGAGACAATGCAAGGCTGTTCATGTTGTTGCTACTGTGAGTTATACTGTTGCACCAGAACACTGCCTTGGGTCGTAAAGTTGGTGCTGGGGTAACAGGATCGGTAGGGTACTGCTAGTTGGGCAACTGTGCTACGAGGAAGCTGCATAGGAAGTACTGGGACAAGGAGCAGGCCCGTGAGACACCATGGAGCTTGCCGTTATTGACTGGTGCTCCTGAACAGTGATATTGAGGTTGCAAAGTTTAACAACCAGAAGTTTGTGCATGACAGAGAGGACAAAACCTGGCGAAATAAACTAACTAAAACTGTGAAAAATCTTGAACTAGAGTTACAGTTAGCGAATGTTAGCCACTAAGTTACTGGATGCAACTTGCAAGTAATGTTATTGCTGGCATTAACAGATGTATTACAAATCTCACTGCGAGAGAAAGAGAAAGCAAAGCACTGTACTATTTCTAGCAATGCTAACGCATCCTCAGTTTGTATAGGCTAAGAGACCACTGCTAACTGCAGACTCACTTTGTAAAGGGTAAAAGAGCACTGCTAACAGCAGACTCACTTTGTATAGGATAAGAGAGCACTGCTAACTGCAGACTCACTTTGTATAGGCTAAAAGAGCACTGCTAACTGCAGACTCACTTTGTATAGGCTAACAGAGCACTGCTAACAGCAGACTCACTTTGTATAGGATAAGAGAGCACTGCTAACTGCAGACTCACTTTGTATAGGCTAACAGAGCACTGCTAACTGCAGACTCACTTTGTATAGGCTAACAGAGCACTGCTAACTGCAGACTCACTTTGTATAGGCTAACAGAGCACTGCTAACTGCAGACTCACTTTGTATAGGCTAAGAGACCACTGCTAACTGCAGACTCACTTTGTATAAGCTAAGAAACCACTGCCAACTGCAGACTCACTTTGTATAGGCTAACAGAGCACTGCTAACTGCAGACTCACTTTGTATATGCTAACAGAGCACTGCTAACTGCAGACTCACTTTGTATAGGCTAACAGAGCACTGCTAACTGCAGACTCACTTTGTATAAGCTAAGAGACCACTGCTAACTGCAGACTCACTTTGTATAGGCTAAGAGAGCACTGTTAACTTAGTAGGCTCAGTTATTGTTTTTTCAGTCGGGTCAATCAGTCAGTATTGGTATATGATGTCCTCTGGCTTCTTTCCCTCGGCTCTCTGATTTTCAGAGTTTCCTGGTGGACAGAAATCTTTTCTTGTTGCTAAAGTAACTGTAAACTCTTGCTACCATCAGCTAGTTAGCTCAGTTAGCCATGCTGCCAGGATTGAGAGGTTGAAGCACCGGGGGAATGTTGGTGTTTACCCTGCTATCACATCCCGCTGTGAGGAAGGGGTTTTTAGGGCCAGTGCAAAGAAATGCTCATGTCATGCCAGAACCAGAGCCGTAAGAGCGGGCATCAGAACCGGGTTCAGAAGCCTCGCAGACGTCATGGCAGAGACTGGGAGACAGAAGAGAAGACACTGAGAAAGCTAAGAAGACAAACGGAGAGAGTGGCCAAGCAATGGTAAATCTCTGACTGTTTTTTTGTCGTTGAGAGCTTCTCGGAATATTAGTCTGCTGCCAGACTGTGAGTTGGGCATCTTCTTGTTGGACTAGTAAGAATTATATGATGGCTTATGGTTGTGTTGTTCACTTGCTTTAGGTTTGGACTGAAATATTGGCTTAAGATATTTAACGTGACAAATAGTATATTATGTTGTATACAACATATAATATATCATATAATAATATATCTGTACATGTACAAATACAAGGTATATATGCTCAGCATTTAACCCAATCTAACTGGTTAGGAGCAGTTTACAGCCGTAGTCCGCAGTCCCACCTTACCCTGCCATTAGGCTGTGGCATTGGGCTGAACCATGCTGGGGCCACACTGCTGGGAAAGGGCCACACTGCTGTGAAAGGGCCACATGGCTGTGAAAGGGCCACATGGCTGTGAAAGGGCCACACGGCAGTGAAAGGGCCACACGGCAGTGAAAGGGCCACACGGCTGTGAAAGGGCCACACGGCTGGGAAAGGGCCCTGAACGTCATTTATCAGAGTTTGGTTGGTCACCCTCGCCGTGACAGTCTGCTCTAATCCATATCTTTATAATGGAGTAAACTGGAGGTAATTGTTGCTAACTGAACTTTCAGTTTGCGTGGCCGTATCTATTAACTATATTTATGATCTCAAGCCCAAATAAAATCAAACTATTTATTAAATTGGCTGTAAAAGTTTTAAACTACATTTCAGAGATGAGTGAAAGACAGGAATCTGCTCAGATGAGATCTTAATGAGTGCAACATGGACATGTTTATACAAAGCAGTGTGTCTATTGATATTAGGATCCCTAAACACAAATTAAAACACTTTAAAAAACAAAGTGTTATAACAAACAAAATGACTTATCTTTAAATAACCTTATTGTAATATGATTTAAATTGAGATTATAATAACATCCATAACAACCCTCTGTATGGATCATACTAAGGTTGTAGGGTTACGGTGTTAACACACATTTCTGCTCCGGGTAACACCAATCAGGTTTGGCATCTGCTCAACCAGACGTCCACACACGTAGGCGTGATCTCTTCCATCATCTTTAGCTGTGGAACTAATTTTTAAATGTGCACGTGGCACCTGTTCACCAAAATAAAACATTGGTTCATTTTAATTATTTAAACCCATAGACTTAACTAGTGTCCAAGTATCTACTATGTTAAAATGTTTTTTTAATTTCTGCTCTCCTATGGATTTCCTGCTAGTGTATCAATTTTTGAGAAAAAGAAATACTGTAATAAAATAAAACATGTAAATACATATGTATATATGTGTATGTATACAAATATGTGTAACTAAACAAATATATAATAGTAATGTCATATTACAAATAATTGTTCATACTTATAATTATTAATTGATATGCTTATAGTGTTTTTTTCAAAGAATAAAACCTTTTTCAAAGGACGTTTAATGATTAAATGAGATTTTGGTAAAACTAATTTGATAACATTAAAGTTCTGATCACATTAAAGTGAATAGACCAAAGATATTCACTAATTATGAAGCTTATATGATATACACACTTACACACTTTGTCAGGTGAAAGACCCCACCAGTGCAGTTTCACACACTGCAATACCCCCTCTGACCACTAGGGCACACACAAAGTGTGTGAAAATCAGACCGATGGGGACCATTTTTTTTTTTCAAGAAACTTGCACCAGGCCTATCAGCAGGCTGTTTTCTATTGATTCCAATGCTTGTGCCTCTGGGGACCGAGTTTCGGTCCCCACGGGAAAAACCGGTCCCCATGGGGTGAGTCATATGTCAGGTCAGGGACCCCACCAGGATATAGGAACAAGTGCACACACACACACACACACACACACACACACACACACACACACACACACACACACACACACACACACACACACACACACACACACACACACACACACACACACACACACACACACACACACACACACACACACACACACACACACACACACACACACACACACACACACACACACGATCTAATTATGTGAAAACACATATTTACATGTTAATGGAATAACCTACATTTATATAATCCACTTTAAGCTGTTTGCATAGCAATGGACATTATGAAATACAATTAACTATTTCTGTAGCAGAAAGAAAAATACTTACAGTATTGACAAACTCTGCCTTGATCAGTTTGAATCCGTTTTGGCACTTTAAACTGATTGACTGACTGAAATTTTTAGATGCACATGGTATCCTCTGGAGCTGACTTAGAGTTTATGGCATATGCCTGTACCCATCTGGTGTAACAGTCAATAACACAGATGTACCAATTTTCCTGGTCAGATTTGACCAACTGTCCAACTATGTCCATTCCACTCAATTTGAATGGAACCTTGCTCTGCCAAAACAGACATTAATAGAAGAAGAAAGTTTAAACATTCATAATGTTACATTTGTAAATTAAATAAATCAAATGTAACTGAAGATTGAAGGAGCATGTGTGTAACATATTAATAAGCCTGCAAATTTTATTTAAAACCTAATATAATTATTTGGATTTTGTACCTTGATTCGTGTGTAGTCCGTCTCAAGCTTTATATCTTTTTTATTTTTCTGGCATACTGTACACTGTGATACCTGGAAAACATATGAATTTATTATACGTTTTGAGCTGATTAAACTGCATATCATTCATTAAGTCATTGACAGTGCACACAGTGTAGAAAGAAAGGGGTGGTTATGATCTAAGGGATGGAGGACCCAGATGCAGAGATGAGCATGCAGGCGGAAAAGGTTTCAAAAAAGGGGTTTATTATAACAAAAGGCAAAACAGAGTCCAAGCAAAAAGACAAAATACGAGAAACAGAAACCGAAGCACAGAGGCTGGCAAAAACTCACAGGGAGGACCACTCACAGGGAGAAGAATTCACGGAGAAGGTAATGGCAGGGAAGACATCCGGGGGGTGGGGGGGTGGGGGACGGGCAGGACAACTGGACACACCGATAGAAACACTGGTACGCACGTGCACGTGCACGTGCACGCACGGCTAGGCTAGGCAAAGCAAAAGGATCTGACAAAAGACAAGGGAGGCACAGACATTAAATGCACAAGGTAACAAGGTAACGAGAGGCAGGTGACAAGAGGGCAGGGAAGCAGGTGGAAAACATCAGGTAATCACAAGAGCGGGAAGACACAGGAAGTAAAACTAAAAGCAGGACGAGAAAAAAAAAGACTTCAAAATAAACTTGGAAACAGAACATTCAGACACTCAAGAAAAGACAACACCAACAACACCAGACCGGGAAGAAACAAGACACAAACACAAGACCAAGGAGGAAACTTGAAGAAGGAAAGGAAACCAGGATGAAAAAACCAAAACCATAACAGGGGCCATCCATTGATCACGTCACTGATTTTTGAGGAGGTTGTGACTCCTCTATGCTGACTGACCGTGACACCGTGACACTCATGTCGGCTAATTAAAATAATAGATTAAATACTAAACTAGAATAGTTATGTAAAACTTAAGAGATTTCAGCCTAGCTGTTGACACCCAGACTCTCAGGATCCACCGCAACTTTCAAGGCAACCACGCTTTTCAGTCGCATTATTTGTGGATGGACAAAAATTTGAAAAAAGCACCTACCCATTTCTTGCCAGGCCAGTAGTACCACTGAGAAAAAGCATCTCTGGTTTTCAGCTGTCCAAGATGTGCACCGATGTTGCTGTAGTGAAACTCAGCGCATCAGCCTCTTCTGCCCTGCACACAACTTTACATTTTCCCTCTTTAAGGGATCCCTTGTTTTTAATGTAGTATATAGGCTAGCAATGTAAGCTATTCACCAATATCAAAATTACCTTAGTAACCTAATGTTACTTCACTTAATTTCAATGGTGTACTTTGGGCACGTTACTGTAAATGAATAGATAGCTATAAATAGGCCTATATGTATTTCTGTGTGCAAGGTATTCCCTAATTAGCCTGATACATTTATTGCGATGCCAATTAGCTTACCGATCATGCAGTAATTAGAGGTTCTCCTCTTCAGCATGTAACACTCATGTTTGTCGGCATCTTTAGGATATTCCCCCTCAAGAAGATACTTCTTCAGATCCATAAACATGTTTTGATCCATCATGCACAGATAGGACTAACAGATTAAGCCAACACAGTTATGCAGACTATCTATAACAACAACGAGCAAATGAATGCCCTTCACATGTGAGCTGTCCAGAACATGTGACACCACAGGCCCACATTCTACAAGGTCACATAAGCCACATCAAATGAGAGTGATGCCAGTTTTTGTCTATATGGGAAAATAAAATGAGTCACCTGAAATGGTTTGGTTGTTGTGACAGGCAATTTCTGCCAAGTTACAGTAGGGTCACATATACTGACGACAGTTGTCAAAATATGCATCCTTCTCTGTCTATGGGACATTTTCTGAACGAAGGACTCAGGGTGTTTTCCCAATGTCAAGGAAGGATCCTCCAAAGCCAGAATTTGGAGAATGCCACGTCATCAACGTCATCAACGTCCGTCGAAGGACCGTTCCAATGTCAAGAATCCTCCGAATTCCTCTAAGGACTGAGTCCTTCGTTCAGAAAATTTCCCATATAGACAGAGAAGGATGCATATGTGTGTATCCTTCGCGGTCCGAAATCACCCACAATCCTATGCGCGGGCCTTTGCCGTCTCGTTAAAAAAATAATAGCGGACCTAAGCGGGAGTTCGAGCGGCATCGCTGACGGTGAAATAATAATTTAAATGTAAGTATCTTTACTGTGTGCCGTACATTTGTTATCGCCGTTAATGTTTTACATCAATGTAAAGCTTAACGCTTTAATACTTGTACAAATTGCTATAATAATTAGGTAGATACACCCCGAGCTAACGTTAGCTAACTGAACCTGTAATTTAACATTCGGCTGTTAGCTAGCTAGGTTGCTGTCTTTGTAAAGTTTAATGTACGGTGGCATGTTCATCTCTTTTAAAATGCCGTTACCGTATATACGTAACGTTAGCAGAGATTAAAAAAGTTGGTGTGTTTATCACTGGTTGTATCTGTAGACGGGAGGTAACACTGCACCGTGTTAACTTCACTAGCAATGTTCAACGAAGGCTGACCAGTGTTGCCAGATCTTGCGAGACAAATAAGCAACCAGGCCTGTGAAAACAAGCCCAAAACAAGCGACTTTTCTACGGAGCCCCCCTAAGATCCTGGAAAAGATAAATAAATAAACTGTGTGCACGGTTTTACAATCTGTGGGGACGGATTGTCAATTTCCATCCATGTGGACAGATTGGTAAACCGTACACACGTTAGAGTTTTATTTTCTCCCCCTGAGCTTCAGGACAAGAAAACTGATGGGATATCAAATATACACGTTTTCACAGTGATTTTGAGTTGTTCCCCAAAACGGGTTGAATCCATTCTTTTCCTCCTTTCTCTTTCTCGCAGTCTTTGTTATATTTCTTCCCGTATTTCGCCCACTTTATCCCGGGCATTTATTCCTCCAAAAACTCTCCTACAGTCCAGTCACCATCAGTCGCTACTCGCGTATTTTCCTAACCAGAAAAAAACCGACTGCCTTGCTCTGCCTCTGATTGGCTGGTACTCGTTGCCATCTGGGTCAGAGCCAATAAGAAGCAGGAAGTGGGCGGGAAATAACTCTGCTGTCTCCAGTATGTATGGGGAAAGGGGCGGGACCGAGGGAACAGGCAAGACAAACTCCTACGTTTAAATAACATAGAAAATACCTGCTTGACAACTTATTATGGAGCTGGGAACAAGCCCAAATAAGCAACTACACTATAGTAACAAGCCCAAGAAAACCGCGACCCGCGACTACCAATATTTGTAAGCGACTTTACAGAAAAACAAGCCCAAAGTCGCCTAAAATAAGCGGACTTGGCAACACTGAGGCTGACATGTATGAGTACTTTCCCATGTAATAACGTTGTTATAGCATTCATAACGTAAACATCTTTTTGTTGTGTTAACTGTCTTTTAACAGGACTAACGGAGGCGGTCACCAAGGATGGCAAAGCCAACGACCAGCAGGGAGACAGAGGCCAAAGAGAGATGTTGAATACATAATTTGCTATATTAAAGATTGGCATTCTAACAATAAATGCTAACAATAAATAAACTGGTTTGTCTGTGTCATTAAGTTCTTGGGCGTGTGTATATAATATAAAGTGTTTTTTTTCCGTTAAATTGTGACATGGACCTGGTATTATCCAGATGCTATCTGTTGTAAAACTTCGTAAGGTTTACATGTATCTATAACATTTATTCAAACATTACTATATACTGTACACACAAATATATTCAACATGAAGGGCGATCAGACACAGCTGCCGATGATGGTGTTGCTTCCAGACTGCAGACAAGGAGAACGTTTTAGGTTAGTCATCCAACCTGTCCTGGTAAGATTACAGTTGTATCACAAGTATATTTAAGAATACAGTTAAAGTCCACTGTGTAGTTTTCTTCATCATGAACTGACAACTCTTGACCATTTAACACACTAACCTACCTTTTCTGTGTTAGCGGGTGTTTAATGGTGTTATGACTTTTCATATGTTGATTGACGCTTGTGTCTACAGTACTATTTAATCTTTCTCACTTGCAGTTTACTGCATGTCATACTGCCTGTGGTAGCTCATTACCTGGTAGCGTTTACCTTGCAGTTGCTGATCATATTTTGCATTTCTTGACCTGTAAAATAAGCTGTTATATGTATGCAGTAAACTACGAGCTAATTTTAACTGCTACTTTTCTTTTTTTAAACATGAATACCTTACGAGTTATAAAAACAGATAGCATCTGAATATAATTATTGTTTGAAGTTTCCTCTGTCCAGGTCACAATTTGATGGAAAAATAGACATTGAAAACCAGTTTATATTATATACACACGCCCAAGAACTTAATGACACAGACAAACCAGTTTATTTAAAGCATTTATTGTTAGAATGCCAATCTTTAATATAGCAAATTATGTATTCTCTCTTTGGCCTCTGTCTCCCTGCTGGTCGTTGGCTTTGCCATCCTTGGTGACCGCCTCCGTTAGTCCCTGTTAAAAGACAGTTAACACAACAAAAAGATGTTTATGTTATGAATGCTATAACACAACGTTATTACATGGGAAACTACTCATACATGTCAGCCTTCGTTGAACGTTGCTAGTGAAGTTAACACAGTGCAGTGTTACCTCCCGTCTACAGATACAACCAGTGATAAACACACCAACTTTCTAAATCTCTGCTAACGTTACGTATATACGGTAACGGCATTTTAAAAGAGATGAATATGCCACCGTACATTAAACTTTACAAAGACAGCAACCTGGCTAGCTAACAGCCGAATGTTAAATTACAGTTAGCTAACGTTAGCTCGGGGTGTATCTACTTAATTATTATAGCAATTTGTACAATCATTAAAGCGTTAAGCTTTACATTGATGTAAAACATTAACGGTGATAACAAATGTATGGCACACAGTAATACTTACATTTAAATTATCATTTCACCGTCAGCGATGCCGCTCGAACTCCCGCTTAGGTCCGCTATTTTATTTTTTTAACGAGATGGCAAAGGACCGCGCATAGGATTGTGGGTGATTTGGGACCGCGAAGGATACACATATGCATCCTTTTCTGTCTATAGGAAATTTTCTGAATGAAGGACTCAGTCCTTGGAGGAATTCGGAGGATCCTCGACATTAGAACGGTCCTTCGACGGACGTCGATGACGTAGCGTCCTCCTCCTGGCTTTGGATGATACTTCCTTGACATTAAGAAACGGCTGCTAATTCATCTTCTCCATCCCAACAGCATAATTAAACAGCACAGTTAACACTTCCACAACCATTTCATCCAGTGTTTTGAAATGCGGCAAAAAAATTCAATGATGCGAGCCCGCAATGACGCACTTGATAGCTTGTTCCATTGTACATGTTCTCCAAATGCTAAGGAGGACTCTGACCTGCTCCTGAAGGACCAAGGAAGGATCCTTGACATTGAGAAACGGGGTCAGTCCCTGGAGGAGCCTTCCTTGACATTGGGAAACGGCCACGGTCTCAGGAACAGGTGAAACACATTAGGGCGGGGCAGACAATCCGCCAGGAGGAAAAACACAAGGCAGGAAGTAAAACAAGGGGAGAGAACAGAGAGACTGCAAATTAAAACCATTAAAACTACAACAGAAACTCACAATTGTGACACAGAATAAACATGTTTGACTTCTCTAAGACACACTCTGCCCCTCCTTCCTCTACTCCTTCCCTGGACAAATTACCATAGCAACAAGTTCTGCCAGACATGCACACAGGCACGCGTGTATGGTGTCACTCCTTAATGGAGTGCAGATTGGAGTCAAGCATGCTTAGAATTAAACGGTTTACGGCATATTGTGTCATACTGAAATCTGTGATAAGAAAACCTTTATTTGTCCCAAAAAGACAAGACGTTTCAAAAACGTAGCTATCTATAGTTGTTTGAATGCTAACGTTAGCTCAAAACCCCATTCAACTGACAACCTATGTTGTGTTTCATTGCTAACTTGTAGCTAGCAGTGAACCAACTTCGTTAAGTTGGTCCATTTTTACTGTATTGACATTACAGAAGTCTCTTGTTAGCATCTTGTAGGCTACTCATTGCAACGTGACGCATGCGCAACTCACATCTTCACTCGTCGCAAAGGCACGCATGATTCTAATCTGCACCCGACTCACATTGGGGAGTGACAGTGGTGTTTGGCCTCTGAATCTCATATACAAAAGTGTATACATGATGTATACAGCAGCGGTTTACTAAGCGAGCGACGAGACAGATTTATGGTTGTCATGCACTAAAGTTGCCAATACAACAACACTATGAAACTCTGATTTGCCCACCGAACATATTTCAAATGCAAGCCAAAAAGCCGGGTTTACACAATTATCACTGCAGGTTTTTTTTACAGTAACTTATATTGGCAGAAAATTAATGCATCAGGCCAAATAATCAGACACAGCCAGCTATACACAGAAACACACACACAACAACATACACACATGCATCCTCACACAATACTTGCACACATGGTAACAATAATGTAACTTTTTTCATATCTGTGTGACTTAATATATCTAAATAAGCCACTGAACCTGTTTCAAACACGTTTTCAGGGCTATAATAAACCAATGTCCTGTGCGCCATAGAGTTTTGGATTCGGTGATCCATTTATTCCGTTCTGTAAAACACATTTTCACTGTAATTGTAACGAGTAACGAGACAGAGATAGTGATGGCCTCGCTGTGCAATCCCCTGGTCTAATGTCATTCACAGCAGTGTAACCACGGTCATTTTCCTCCAGCTGGTTGGTGACTGAGAGCTATCGTGAACCTATATCTCGCATTCTCATTTACAGCTTATTTGATAATGTCTCCACACGTTGATGTTTAGGTAGTAAAAAAACGACCCATTACTAATGTTACACTCACTTCGCTAATCCTGTGTGCTGCACCCATTAGCCGTGTTAGCGAGTGTTTGCTCCACGCTTTTGTTCCGAAAATAATTGGTTTGTTTTATTAATGTATTAATTTGTTTTTTAAATATAAATTAACACATTAATGAAAACATTTTCCTCTCTTTGCAGGAGATGTCAATTAGCAGATGTGAGGCAGATCAGTACAGGTGTTACTAATGATATTAACGTTATAGTCTACCTGTGGGGATGATAGCCTTTGGTCAACAATGGACCATCAAGTGGCCTAGCAACCTCAATGATTCAGCTTACTTAGTACTGTTAATATTAGCAGTGTGATGATATAGGCAGCCCGGTGGCTCAGTGGTTAGCACTTCTACCTCACCGCACGAAGGTTCTTGGTTCAAACCCAGGTCATTCTGGGCCTTTCTATGTAGAGTTTGTATGTGGGTTTCCTGCGGGTGCTCAGGTTTCTTCCTACCATAAAAGACATGCATAAGGACTACAGTTAAATAATAGCCAATTGACTAACACTGGTGCATTTACAGAAATGTTTATTAATGTGCATTGTCCTACTCAAAAAAATAAACCAAAACATGTGCACCAAGTAGACATCTTCTAGTCTTAACTGACTGTTTTGTCACATCGTCACGTGACACTTACTGTTCTCTGGATAAACTTTACTGTCATGACAGCCACCTCACCTGTTATGGTAAGCTGGAGAATGGCAGACCCAAAATGCAGAGGCAGAAACTGAGAATAGTTTTGTTTTTAATAGCAACCCAAAAAATGCACAAAAACAAAAGGCATGTGTCTGCATTACATTGGTCTACCACCTCCCGGTCAACCAAAATTTGATGGATTTTATATTCCCCGGTCAACTATATGTCAATGGCTTTTCAACAACAGTTGTTTCCTGGTCAACTTCATATCAATGATTTTTCAAACCAAATATCAATTTTTAATCAATCATAAAAATAACTATTGATCACTGTTGTTCCAATGTTGCTGTCATCAACATTAATAACAATAACTAATTAAAAGCTATTCTAAGGATTTTAAGCATTAGTTTGTTTTTTAAACACACTGCTATTATTCTGAACACAATTGTAAATATATGCTATTTTAAAATTAAAAGAAAAGAGGCAGGCTTGTGTTTTTCATATTCTTATTTTCATATTCATTACAGTGAAGATAATGAGCTGAGATGGTGATGTCATCTGCTGACATCATTTGCTGCTTTTCCATTTGCAGAACGACCGTACTGCATCCTCCAGTCCCTGGGAGATTGAACTCTTGAGTCAAACTTTCAAGTCTGGACTACCAAGCATACTTGGTATTTAGAAAGGCCTTAATTAAAATAATAATTACAGTTTCATTAAAACAGTTTCGGTTGTTGTGTGTGCAGCATGTTTCTATATTTGGTTGTGTTTTCTGAATTTGCAAATCAGCTTTGTGTTGCCAAATACATACAGTGCCTTGCGAAAGTATTCGGCCCCCTTGAAGTTTTCAACCTTTTGACACATTTCAGACTTCAAACATAAAGATATAAAATTTTTATTTTTTGTGAAGAATCACCAACAAGTGGGACACAATTGTGAAGTGGAACGAAATCTATTGGATATTTTAAACTTTTTTAGCAAATAAAAAACTGAAAAGTGGTGTGTGCAAAATTATTCGGCCCCCTTGCGTTAATACGTTGTAGAGCCACCTTTTGCTGCGATTACAGCTGCAAGTCGCTTGGGGTATGTCTCTATCAGTTTTGCACATCGAGAGACTGACATTCTTGCAAAACAGCTCGAGCTCAGTGAGGTTGGATGGAGAGCGTTTGTGAACAGCAGTTTTTAGCTCTTTCCACAGATTCTCGATTGGATTCAGGTCTGGACTTTGACTTGGCCATTCTAACACCTGGATACGTTTATTTGTGAACCATTCCTTTGTAGATTTTGCTGTATGTTTGGGATCATTGTCTTGTTGGAAGATAAATCTCCGTCCCAGTTTCAGGTCTTTTGCAGACTCCAACAAGTTTTCATCCAGAATGGTCCTGTATTTGGTTGCATCCATCTTCCCCTCAATTTTAACCATCTTCCCTGTCCCTGCTGAAGAAAAGCAGGCCCAAACCATGATGCTGCCACCACCATGTTTGACAGTGGGGATGGTGTGTTGAGGGTGATGAGCTGTGTTGCTTTTACGCCAAACATATCGTTTTGCATTGTGGCCAAAAAGTTTGATTTTGGTTTCATCTGACCAGAGCACCTTCTTCCACATGTTTGGTGTGTCTCCCACGTGGCTTGTGGCAAACTTTAGACGAGACTTTTTATGGATATCTTTGAGAAATGGCTTTCTTCTTGCCACTCTTCCATAAAGGCCAGATTTGTGCAGTGTACGACTGATTGTTGTCCTATGGACAGACTCTCCCACCTCAGCTGTAGTTCTCTGCAGTTCATCCAGAGTGATCATGGGCCTCTTGGCTGCATCTCTGATCAGTCTTCTCCTTGTCTGAGCTGAAAGTTTAGAGGGACGGCCAGGTCTTGGTAGATTTGCAGTGGTCTGATACTCCTTCCATTTCAAAATGAACACTTGCACAGTGCTCCTTGGGATGTTTAAAGCTTAGGAAATCTTTTTGTATTTAAATCCGGCTTTAAACTTCTCCACAACAGTATTACGGACCTGCCTGGTGTGTTCCTTGGTCTTCATGATGCTCTCTGCGCTTTCAACAGAACCCTGAGACTATCACAGAGCAGGTGCATTTATCCAGAGACTTGATCACACACAGGTGGATTCTATTTATCACCATCAGTCATTTAGGACAACATTGGATCATTCAGAGATCCTCGCTGAACTTCTGGAGTGAGTTTGCTGCACTGAAAGTAAAGGGGCCCAATAATTTTGCACGCACCACTTTTCAGTTTTTTATTTGCTAAAAAAGTTTAAAATATCCAATAGATTTCGTTCCACTTCACAATTGTGTCCCACTTGTTGGTGATTCTTCACAAAAAATAAAAAATTTATATCTTTATGTTTGAAGCCTGAAATGTGTCAAAAGGTCTAAAACTTCAAGGGGGCCGAATACTTTTGCAAGGCACTGTAGCTGAAAAAGAGATTTCCTTAATTGCAGAGTGTGGAGCTCTCAGTCCATAAGAACTGGGCTGTGTGCCAAGCCCAGAGTTGTGAAGCTCTTATTGTGAAACCCAAACTGCTTTTATTCCAGTCTGGTGCAGATTGATCATCAGGTGGCTGTTACTCTAATGTGCCACCAGCCTGAGCCAACTGATCCCAGAGCAGCCGGGGGTCGGGGTTTCAGCCCCCAGTCAGCTCAGAGGCCAGCCTCCCCTAACTAACTAACTAACTAACTAACTAACTAACTAACTATATCCACATGATATAGAATAGTGTTTACACATGTCATTACATATTTTTGGAAACCTTATTTTTTGCAAATGTAGTTGCAATATTAGATAAGCAGACAGACAGTCAAACAGACAGACAGACAGACAAGCATGCAGACAAACACACAGAAAGACAGACAGACAGAGAGACAGGCATGCAGACAAACACACAGAAAGACAGACAGACAGAGAGACAGGCATGCAGACAAACACACAGAAAGACAGACAGGCAAACTGACAGACAGACAGGCATGCAGACAGATAGACAGGCATGCAGACAGATAAACAGGCAGGCAAACAAACACACAGAAAGACAGACAGACAAGCAAACTGACAGGCAGACAGACAAACAGACAGACAGCGATGCAGACAAACAGACAGACTGACAGACAGACAGACAGGCAAACTGACAGACAGGATGCAGACAGATGGACGGATAGATATTTTAATTTGTTAAATTAATAATTTATGCATCATAATTTGATCCTTTATGTTTTGGAATTCCGTGGTGAAGCTTTTATTGTGAAAGCCAAACTGCTTTTATTCCGGTCTGGTGCTGTAACCTGCCGTCTTTACACTCAGATTGATCATCAGGTGGCTGTTGCTCTAATGTGCGACCAGCCTTTTCAAACTGATCCCAGAACAGCCGGGGGTCGGGTTTCAGCACCGCGGTCAGCGCAGAGCCCCCCCCCTCCCCTCCTCTCTCACAGCACCTAGCCTACACATCAACGCTTCCTCCTAGTCTCCCTCCCTGCGACCCCTCCCCCTTTATATCTGCTCTCATGATAAATCCCTCCTATGTGCCACTGTCGGGTACACTTGAAAGGCTGGGAAATCACGCAAACAGCACTTTCATTTTTCTAGCCGAGGTTGACTCGTCTGACGGCAGCTTTCTTATTCTTGAAAAGCACCAGTCAGAAACGCTCAACAGGCAGTGCTTTGCGTCTCCACAGCGGCTTCCCCTGGCTCTCTCCCTCTGTGGCTGACGCCAAAGCTGATCGGCATCTCCCCCCCCTACTTTTTCAGTTTTACCTTTGCAGCAGGTGACCTCTTTATTCTCCAACCGAGCCTCGGCAGCATGTTGGACCCGTCTTCCAGCGAAGAGGAAGGGGATGAGATAGTGGAGGTGGAGCGCAAAGAGGTGGCGGCCCCGAAGAGCCTCGGAGGAGCCCGGCTGTCACCGGGCCGAGCCTCCGAAGGAGACGCAGGGATCCAGCCTCGGGGCCGAGGGAGCGGCGGGGGCCGACCCTCCAGCCCCACACCGTCGGTGGGCAACGACAAGGAGAAGGAGGACCTGGAGAAGATGCAGAGAGAGGAGGAGGAGAGGAAAAAGAGACTCCAGCTGTATGTGTTTGTGATGCGCTGCATTGCTTATCCCTTCAACGCAAAGCAACCAACTGATATGGCCAGGAGGCAGCAGAAGGTAAGATCAGTGTGAAACCAGAGCTAACTTTAAAACTGTTTTTTTTTAAATCAATCTTTCATTTTTAGAAGGCATCGCTCAGGTACATGCCACCAACTGTTGCTTCCACAGTCGCACCATCGCTGGATGCCTTTCGGTCGAATATACTCAAGAACATACAGTATATCTCAGTTTTTAGTCAGAGATGATCTTTAACATACTGGATGTAGCCTAATGCACACTGCACGAGGATACAAACCTTTATACTTTTATTAGATAAGGTAGTGATGTGATGGATAAAGTGCACAGATGAGAAACCATACCTCACTGCCCATAGAGCATGAGCAGCAAGAACAAATCTCGACTTGGCATCTCTTTTGATTGAACATAATTACATATTTTCTTTATTCCCACCGCCCAACATCCTGGCATGATGAGGACATAGCTAAACTGTGCCAGAAAGATTTAAAAAAAAGGTTTGAGAAACAAGGAAATGAGTTAATCAAAACTAAAGACAGACAGGGTCGGACAAATAAGAGAGGCTGATAGCATGAGAGAGAGAGAGAGAGAGAGAGAGAGAGAGAGAGAGAGAGAGAGAGAGAGAGAGAGAGAGAGAGAGTGAGAGAGAGAGTATTTGTATTGATGTTTAACCCACCCATTGTAGTAGTAGCTCTTGCATGAATTGCCTCTGGGCATAGAAGCACCAGGGCTGTCCCCTCCGTCCTGCTAGTCTCAAGCTTCTATTTGAACAATCTGTTGCACAGGAGCCATTGCTCCTCTCCACCACTGCCTAGAGATGGTCCAAAACCATCTGTTTGCTTCCCGATTCCAATATCTGAACTTGCGTATCGGCTGATAGGCCTACCGAATACCGATCTGATACCAGTGTGTCATATATTGTATTATGTTTTAAAAACTGTATACTATCCCTGGTAGAGTCTGGCTCTAAACTCTTTGTGAAACATGATCAAACACAAACAATGAATGCCATTTCTTTTAGTATCCAGTTTGACAGTGACGGAAAAAAACATAAACTAGGCCTACTTTAAAGCTGATTTTATTCCGAGGCTAAATTCTGTGTTATTGTATCGATAAGCTCTAGTACTTTCCAAAATCCGAATAGCAGCATTTTAGGCAGTATCGGAGACTTTTCCCACACGGTTATTGGAATATCTTTACCACTGACCAGTGCCTTCCTCTGTATGGGAGGAATGTTTCCTTACACAGTCTATTGGCTTTGACGTGGTCCTTCAGGAATATCACTATACAACCTGAGGTATTTTAGAACAATGCGCTGGTTGGAAAATACCATAAATTAATCTTTTTTTAAAGATACACCCTGTGACATTGACTATATTTGCATGCACACCAATATTCCACTATTATTCAAAATATGACAATATACCAAATTTGATACAGTTCATGTAAGTGTTTAGAAAAGCACTATAAAAATGTTTTATTTTTTTGTTATTATAAACAGCATTTTCCGGTTGGATATTCCGAATAAAGCCTTTTTCCAAATATAGCGTTTTCCGATTAAGAAGTGGGATATTCCAGTATTATTCAGGTTTTAGAAGCCTTCTCTGGACATGTATACGGCACATTCATAATATTCATCTCAGGCAGGGTTTTTACTGCAGTTTACAGCCTTCTTACACCAAATAGAGATACAACAAACACATTTATTAATTTAATGATTAAATAAGATAGTGTCTCCAAACTTACCTCAATTATAACTTGTTTCCTGCTAGTTGTACTGCGGCACTTACCTTTAAAAAAACAAGTTAAATCATTAAATATTTTTTATTGTATCTCTTTTTGGTGGTGTATTTTGTAGCACTAGCAGACAAGAGCAGAAGCCAGCAGGCTAGTGTTATTTAAATAAACTCCTGGTGTACATACAAACTTGAATCAATGGTTTTATGAGTAGCCTACATACCTATTTGTACTACTGTAGAAGTTTGGTATCATTTTGGGCATTATTAGGGGAGTGATTGACGAGATACACAGTTGGTTCCAATAGCGCCTGCACTAAGCTAATCAGCTGATGACGCAAAACTTTTTTCTCTCCAGGTGAAAAAAGCTTCTGGGGGGGTTGTTTGGCTCGAGGTCGTGGTGCAAAGGACCCTAGGGTGAAATTACTCCAAACCATCACTTTAACTGTTTAGTTATCTATGATTGATTGCTTACATTAGCTCAAAACGCCATTCCAGTGATAGCCTTTGTTGTGTTTGATTGCTAGCTTGTAGCAAAGCTAGCAGTCATTTCAAAAACGTTTTAGCTATCTATGATTGTTTGATTGCTAACGTTAGCTCAAACGCCATTCACCTGACAACCTTTGTTGTGTTTGATGCTAGCTTGTAGCCAGCAGTGAACAAACTTGGTTAAGTAGGTCAATTTTTACTGTATTGACATTACAAAAGTCTCTCGTTAGCATCTTGTATGCTACTTTTTGCAAAGTGACGCATGCGCAACTCACATCTTTACTCGTTGCGAAGTGACGCATGTGCTACTCAAATCTGCACCCAACTTACAGTACACTGGGGGGTGACACCTTCCTCCACAGCGCTGTAGAGATAGTTCAGGCAATGCGAGACAACCTCATGTTTATTTCATATTTCACACAAAGGGCCCTGATGAGAGCAGATCAACCCCCAGAGTGCTCACTACTGCTATTTAGGTGTGCGTCAACATGTTATTTTGGTCTCACCATGTTACCTTGTATTTACTTGATTGTCCCCATGAGATACCTCTGCGTTCTGGGGAGTGCATGATGAAAGACCCTTTTGTTTTATCTACAGTGAGAGGCTTTCACATCTATCTTCATGCAGTGATGGTCTGGCTGTCTGGAATTTGGGCAAATGCCAGAAGGGCTTTTGATCCCAGTCCATCACTGTCTTCATCTATTCAACAAATATTGTAAGGTACTGCAACTTTACTAGAATATTTACTCCTAGAATATTTGTAGACTACACCCACTTGCAATCTAGTCTCTTAAGAAAAGCGGTAGGCTATTTAATACCTCGGTGACTAAAATGGTATTCAAATGACATGTTTCAACATCAAGTGCAGTGGTGGTTGCTGTATGGACTTCACACATATTACTAGATGAAAGGCATTCAATACTGTAGCCTCCACAAATTACTATTTCAATTTATGTAATATTTTGTTTCCCAATCATAAAAGTCAACCACTCCCTATTATTATGTGATCATATCCCATTCCCCTGTGATTAGTTTTCTTCATAATTAACAATTAACGTTTCTCGCTCTGTTGAGAAATGTTAGAAGAGCTGACTCAAGCTTGTGCAAATACTCTTAGTAGTTAAAATGACATTTCATTCAGCATTAGTTCATTCATCACTAACAAAAAAAGAAACTGATGGATCAGGATTTCAGAAGAGGATGGACATCAGGTCATACAGCTCTGAGTGCAGAGAACACTTAAAGCGGCCATATTATGCTCATTTTCAGGTTCATAATTGTATTTTGAGGTTGTACCAGAATAGGTTTACATGGTTTCATTTTCAAAAAACACCATATTTTTGTTGTACTGCACATTGCTGCAGATCCTGTTTTCACCCTGTGTTTAGGTCTCTGTTTTAGCTACAGAGTGAGACATCTCACTTCTATACTATACTTATACTATATACTATACTTTGTCGGGAGTCGCACATGCTCAGTAGCTAGCTAGGGCCACTTGTGGAGACTACTTTTGCCTGCAGAACAGGAACATGGAAGTAGTTCTTTTGGAGATTATGGTGAACTAGTGTGTGTTGTAGTGTTTTGCCATTGAGAACGAGCTAGCATGCTAGCGCTAGCATGTACTAAAGTTAGCCACCTCGTCTTGGCTAGTGACGTAGAAAGCCGTGCAGATTTTGAACAGCTCACCCGGAGACTGAAGGCAGAGGACATTCAGAAACTATCTTACTCAAAACAGTATTTTGTTTTCCATGTTTGTATGTGTGTGGAAGCACCAGAGACACAAAATAACCTCCCGAATCCCAGAAAAAGTGATTTGTTCATAATATGGGCTCTGGAATGCCTGCCATTGAAAAACACGTCAGCATCAGGGTTCAGTCTGAGTGTTACGAGAGGATATGTAAAGCTCAACAGAGAATGAAAGTCTACTTTGACATCCTTTCCTTAGATCATACTTTGGAGCTTGTACGCCTTCTCAAACACATTTGCCAGTCAGCTGGGAAGTGGGTGGTACTGCACTGGGCTTGAGATGCTGTGGGCTGAAAAGATATAAACCATGTTGCTGTTCCTTGTTTGAAAGATGTCTTTAATGTTAAAACCTGTCTTATGAAGTCTTGAAGTTTTAGGACTTCAAACATGTGTTGCAGGTAGAGCTGCCTTGAAGGCAGAAATAATGCCACATATTTTGGCCACCTAAGAAAAAGTATTTTTTTAATTGTCCGCTATGTTTAGAATATCTTCCCCGCTTTACCTTGCTGTCAGACAGCCCTTTCCTTTGGCACTACATTTTCTCAACAGTAGAACTTCGTAGTCTTATGCAGCAGCACAATTATGCTAGCACGCTGTATCAAGCCGCAGATCAGCTGTTTGGCTCACTCTCCACGGTTAATATAAGAGACAACATGTTCAAGAAAATAAAAAATGAGTGATGACAGTGGAGACAAGAGGATAGCTTTATGAGCCAGAATATACAGAAGAAGGTTTCCAGAGGGAGACTGAACAGGTGTAGGAATATGGATGTTCTACGGTTGAGAAAATGTAGTGCCAAAGTAAAAAGACTTTCTGACGGCAAGGTATAGCGGTTAAAAACTCCAAATATAGTGTCCACTTAAATATTTTTCATTAGGTGGCTAAAGTGCGTTTAACTGCTGCCCCCTTTCACAGCAGTGTGTTGCTTAGCATGTTTGCCATTGATAAAAGTAGCAATTTCAGAATCAGAATCAGAAATACTTTATTGATCCCCGAAGGGAAATTCTGTGTTACAGTTGTACAAAGTATATAAATATCAGAGTAGAAATATAAATAAAGAAATATAAGGAGTGTGGATATGCATGGTTTTTACATAAATAAATAAATTTTTATGATACAGTATTTATTTATATTTATATTTCACAGTGTAGAAATACTCTGTTATAAGTAAAAGTTGTAAGTAAAAGTCTTGCAGTGAAACTTACACTGACGTAAACTGCAAAAGTGTAATAATAATAATAATGTTTACTTTATTAATCCCACAAGGGGAAATTGCAATGTAAGCATCAAAATATGCTTGAAGTACCAAGAATAAAAGTACTCCTTAATTTTTACACTATATACTTCTCAAATCTGTTATGATGCATGGTAATTTAATTGTTGTATTATGTTTTGTATTAATGATAAGAATAAGTGAGGTAAAGTTCAATATTTGCCTCTGAAATGTAAAAGTATACAGAAGTATATTTTGTACCCCCAAGTTACCCAAACTTATTTGGTAAAGAAAATGAAAGTGAACGGTGAAATGCTCATCCAAAGTGTTTGTTGTAAGCACCCATCTCTCCCCCATTTTTATTGTCGGTGCTATGTTGTTCTATTACCAAATCTCTGGTATTATTTTGCTGAGTACAATGTATGTATTTACTGAGAGAAAATATGTCAAACTTGGTTCCATGTCTTTATGGACAGCCATTCACCGAATTCGGAATATGAGAATTCTTACAAACATTGACGTCAGTTACTTAAAAAAGAGCCCACATGTAAATTTGTACAAATGTTCAGATTCCATTTGAACTCCGAAATGATTACTAGTAGGAGCGTTGAATGTATAACATGGTTATTTCATCTGATTGATTAACTCACATTGACTCACACTTGTCTGCTGCAATTCTGACAAAGAGACACATTGTGTCTCCTTAAATCATGTCGGCTATCTGAACCGGCTACCAACGATCATTTCTATTGTGGTTTCTTATCAAGATCCCTTTTCAAGCACTGTGAGAGCATTGCACAAACTCTTTGTATCTATATCTGTATTTGCCAAGAGCTGAATAACTTTGAACTGCTGTCTTGAGGATGGATAATCTTGCTGAAATACGATCCATGAGGCAGTCCATGGTGATATTCAGCATTCATTCTTCTCTTCTTTGATATAATGGGAATCGATCAAAGAGCCTACACAAGGAGCCAGGTCCAATATGAGCTGTGATTTATACAGCACATATTAGTTAATAGGTTCCTCTGTTTAAAACATTAAATTATGCTCATTTTCAGATTTTTGAGGTTGAGTGTTTTTTGAGGTTGTACCAGAATAGGTTTACATGGTTTTATTTTCAAAAAATCACCATATTTTTGTTGTACTGCACATTGCTGCAGATCCTCTTTTCACCCTGTGTGTTTGGGTCTCTGTTTTAGCTACAGAGTGAGACATTTCACTTGTTTACTATCTGTGTTGGGACTCGCACATGCTCAGTAGCTAGGTAAGATCCCATCAGCTAGATAACTCTTTCTCCAGCTTTGGTCAGTACAAGGCAGGATTAGCTGGGAGACTTCTTCTAGACAAGGGCCACTTGTAGAATACCTGCAGAACAGGGACAGGAAGTAGTTCTTTTGGAGATTATGGTCAACTAGTGTGTGTTGTAGCAGTGTTTTACCATTGAGAACGAGCTAGCATGCTACGGTTAGCCACCTCGTCACGGCTAGTGACGTAGAAAGCCGTGCAGATTTTGAACAGCTCACCCGAAGACTGAAGGCAGAGGACATTCAGAAACCGTTTCTCACGCAAAACAGCATGGATAGTTTTTTTCCAAGTTTGTATGTGTGTGGAAGCACCAGAGACACAAAATAACACCAAATCCCAGAAAAAGTGATTTTTTTCTCATAATATTGGCACTTCAAACATCTTCCATTGATTGTATTCCTGCTGCATTCTAACATCAATAATTATAGATTGAACAGTCCCTCCAGGATTTTGCATTTTCATGTGCAGCATCCTCAGCCTTATTGGTAAGGTTACTAGGAAAACTCAGCCGAGAGTAATTTTATTTTCCTGAAAACCGGTTTCCTTTTTATTTTTTAAAGAACTATACAAAAAAAATCGCAACTTTCTCTGTCTGAACAGAGCCGGTACGTTCAATACCTTTATGTTGCTACTATGTTATGTTACGTTATGTTTCAATCATACCCAGAAATAATCCTTTGCATTTGTTAAGAGAATTTGCGAGAAACCCCGACTTGGTTTTTTTCCTGCTGTGTGGATAAATCATATAATGTCCCCAGCTAATCCTAGTTCACTGTAATTAGGACATATGTTTGAGTTCAACCCGGGCTTTTCAGTCTGGCAAAAACGACTCACCTTTTCTGAGATAACACACTCACACATCTCACACTACCTATTTTCTTTCTCAGTAGTCAGAGGAGTGATAATAGTTCTTAATTGACAAGTAACCATCTGTAGCATAGGCCTACTGCTGTCTTGTTCTCTTCTGTTTTTATTTATTTTTTTGTTCATTTTCATGGCTTTTCTCACCTAATCAGGCCAGGGGGTATAAGTAAGCCCAGGTGAGACACTCAACCCCTTAACACAATCTGTCTGCTTGTTTTCTGCTCCACAATAGGGCTTCTGATGAATTCACTCCTCCTTCCTCTCCTGTTCTGCTGCTCGACAGTCCTCCTCCTTCGCCTCTCATTTTGCTTTTGTCATTATTCCAAATTAGCAGGGCTGAGGCGTACTGCACAGATTTTACACATCTAAGGCTGCGTTTAGACTGCCTGCAGGTCTTTCCATTAGCTGTGGGAGCAATTCAAAGTTAAGTGTCTTGGTGTGCAAAGCGCTGCAGCAATCACAATAACCATGAATTGCTGTTGTGGCAGACAACTGGGAACTTTATACATTGTTTGTCTGCTATGTTATCACTAAATTCACTTCTAGGACTTTTTTATGCAAGAAATCAACTATGTAGAGCTCAAATATGGGGCGTTTTACGAAAATTGATAGCTGATTGCAAATTTGGTCCGACTCTGTTGGACGTCAGGAGCTCCACAGTCTGACGTGACAGCCGGCTTACCGCCCGGCCTGTCTACCTTTACAGACCCTGCTGTGAGCTGGCTGGAGCTCCATCAGGAGACTCAGGATCTGGAATCTTTCCTCCCCTTTCTCTGTTTTGAGAATTTGGCCCACCCATGAGAGAGAGACATCATGGCTTTCAAACAAGCAGAGTGCCAGTTGGTCAAGGCCACACCCCCAACCTCCCACTCATCATGAGACCGGCTCTAGTGGCTGTAATTCTGCACCAAGGCTGAATTTTGGGAATGAGACTTCAGATACAGTATTAGGGGACCACTAAGGTCTATATAAAAGAGACTTCAGATACAGTATTAGGGGACCACTAAGGTCTATATAAAAGAGACTTCAGAAACAGTATTAGGGGACCACTAAGGTCTATATAAAAGAGACTTCAGATACAGTATTAGGGGACCACTAAGGTCTATATAAAAGAGACTTCAGATCAGTATTAGGGGACCACTAAGGTCTATATAAAAGAGACTTCAGATACAGTATTATGGGACCACTAAGGTCTATATAAAAGAGACTTCAGATACAGTATTAGGGGACCACTAAGGGGTATATAAAAGAGACTTCAGATACAGTATTATGGGACCACTAAGGTCTATATAAAAGAGACTTCAGATCAGTATTAGGGGACCACTAAGATCTATATAAAAGAGACTTCAGATACAGTATTAGGGGACCACTAAGGTCTATATAAAAGAGACTTCAGATACAGTATTATGGGACCACTAAGGTCTATATAAAAGAGACTTCAGATACAGTATTATGGGACCACTAAGGTCTATATAAAAGAGACTTCAGATCAGTATTAGGGGACCACTAAGGTCTATATAAAAGAGACTTCAGATACAGTATTAGGGGACCACTAAGGTCTATATAAAAGAGACTTCAGATACAGTATTAGGGGACCACTAAGATCTATATAAAAGAGACTTCAGATCAGTATTAGGGGACCACTAAGATCTATATAAAAGAGACTTCAGATACAGTATTAGGGGACCACTAAGGTCTATATAAAAGAGACTTCAGATACAGTATCAAGGGACTACTAAGGTCTATATAAAAGAGACTTCAGATCAGTATTAGGGGACCACTAAGATCTATATAAAAGAGACTTCAGATCAGTATTAGGGGACCACTAAGATCTATATAAAAGAGACTTCAGATACAGTATTAGGGGTCCACTAAGGTCTATATAAAAGAGACTTCAGATACAGTATTAGGGGACCACTAAGGTCTATATAAAAGAGACTTCAGATACAGTATTAGGGGACCACTAAGGTCTATATAAAAGAGGCTTCAGATACAGTATTAGGGGACCACTAAGGTCTATATAAAACCATCCAAAGAGGACCATGTCATGGGACCTTTAAAGTCTCATCAGAATGTGGTCTATAATAAATTCTTCAAATTTGGATTGGGATTAAATTGGGAATAAAGGCCGTCTATCAAGTACCACATGGTGGAGCCTGTTGCCTTAGACAAAGCATTTCATAGTGAATGGACATGGTTTTAACACAAGGGGTTATAAAATAAATTATGAATGGAAGTGGATGTTTATGTTATAAATATGTTTTGTCTCAATATAAGAAACACAGTGACCCCATGTTGGCTCTTCCACATTGGTAGCCCACATTGTGATATGTTGTCCCATTTAGAGAACTGGGAATCCAGATTTGGTAATCTTAAAAAACTGGATCTGGATCAAGGGGATCCAGTCCAATGTTGCTTTAAAAAAACGGCATAAAAGTAAGACTGATTACCTGATCCTGAATAGCAAAAAATGGGATTTCCAAATCTGGATCATTTTGATCCAGATGAAATGTTTTGAACAACTGGCCCCAAGGAGTGTCAAGTGAGTTGATCCCGATTTGAGATTAGATTCAAAATACATTTGTAAAGTGAAGCAAGACCTCCAACTACTTTAGCAGCCCAAGCCACAAAGACATATGTGAAAGTCAGTTGGGACGCTTCATGTAAGAAAAGAGTTGGTGTCAGCCATGTTTCACATAACCTAATCATAACCAGGCTATGCTGAAGAATCAAAACATTTATCAGTTAGGCTTTTGGTCAACAGAGATGTTGACAGAGTGATAGTTATAAAGCCATACTGTATGTGATTATCTGGTTTGGGCTGCAGCTTTGATTTGTAGGGCTACCGGTAGATGATGTTTGAAAGGAAAAACAATATGACTTATGTTATTATTATTATTGGAACATTTCAGTGGCCTGCACAGTTTCTGTTTAATAGAAACAGAGGTTTCCAGACAAAAATTCTTTCCACATTATCATTGGAGAACTTGGCTCTCACTTCTGTCCAGTCATGCAGGAACGGACACAAACAAGCAGCAGACTATTAAAATGCACTTTAAACAATAAAGATAACTGGAACCAGGATGTTGAAGAAATTAAGAAATTTTAATTATGCCATCAAAGGTTTCCAGCATTTTGTGTGTGTGTGTCTGTGTGTGTGTGTGTGTGTGTGTGTGTGTGTGTGTGTGTGTGTGTGTAAACGGATCGATAGTGTCTGCATAATTCAAGAGGACAGCATGTAGGCTGCTAATGATTACAAAAGCCTTGTCAGTTGGCCTGTTGTGTTCATGTACAAACTCACACCAACACAGCTAAACACACACACACACACACACACACACACACACACGGCTGTACATGAAAGTACACCACATGCTTGTATGGAGGTCCTTTGACACATCCACTTTTAGAAAGCAATGAGTGCTGTGTAATTAGGCGGGGGGTGAATCATCATACCAATCTAATCTTTTGAAACTCTAATATGATACTCATCGTCAGCGTCTGCAGGGCTGCAGGGCAATTAAGCATGACGGGTTAGTGGCATTTTAGACAGCCAACAGGAACATTCTCCACAAGCTTTACATCACCAGTGACGTCTAAGGCCGCAGGTTTTGTTTCAACTTTTTTTTTTTGGGGGGGGGGGACAAATATGAAGCAAATTTCTTGCCAGTGTAGGGGCAAGAAATATGCTGTTTTCTGATAAAATGTCTAACTGGAGAGAATATATTCAAGGAACTGCAAGAGACTTGGTTGTTTGTGTAATGGTCTTACTTTCTATCCTACATTTCCCTTGTTGCAATAGTATAGTACAGCATCTTTTGTTAACTGGCAAGCTCCCTATGTCTTTGAAGCTCCATGCCCCCAGTTTATGACAGAGGCTTCTGTTAAAATAGTTTTTTTTACGATTTCAAAAAGTTTAATCAGATCCACAGAAGACATTACACAACTGTGTGTACTCCCTGTGACTGGTAAAGTGACTTTAACGTGTAACAATTGCCCCTTGTGTGTCTTTCATCTGATGCGCCTGGCCCCCCTCCCGTTCAGACAGAACGCCAGATGCCAGCCAACCTGGCCCTGAGTTGAGCAATCACAAACGTTTTTATGTATTTCTTTATGGGGTGTGATTAAAACGGTAACTGACAGTCCATCACAGCACACCAGGGTCAGGAAACTGTGGATTTCCAGCTGTCTGTGCCCCTATTCACTGTTGACACCGTGGACTAATCCCTGCTATGTCAATGTTAGATTAGTAAAATCTATCTAAATTGAAAGCTCTACACTTTGTCTAGCAGCTCTACAAACTTACCACAGAAGGTTTAATGCCACCGAATGGGAAAAGTACACTATCTTTTGACCTTAAACGGCTTTTTGGGCGGCCTGTTGGGCGTCCTGGTGGGCGGCCTGTTGGGCGTCCTGGTGGGCGGCCTGTTGGGCGTCCTGGTGGGCGGCCTGTTGGGCGTCCTGGTGGGCGGCCTGTTGGGCGTCCTGGTGGGCGGCCTGTTGGGCGTCCTGGTGGGCGGCCTGTTGGGCGACTTGGTAGATGGCTTGGTGGGCGGCCTGGTGGGCGGCCTACACTCTCAATCACAATGTCAGTGCTCTGGGAAGATGTTTTAGACAACTGTGGATATGTAGTTTAACATGTAAGATTTGAAAACATACTCATAGATTTGCAGTTTTTCTTTATTTTAGTTTTGCATAAAGAGTGTTCAGGACACAGCATGGGGGAGGAGAAACTCCATTCACATAATCTGTTCAAGACAGGACTGTGCGGTCGTCTCTGCCATTCTCTCCGCTAGCAGTAGTGCTCCTATGATGCATAAAGT